>PVIH01002498.1:0-50102 GCA_004025045.1 Sigmodon hispidus | reverse complement strand
AGCCACCATGGGTTGGCTACTTTTATACTGTTTAGGTAACAGTTCACTGTCCATAACATAAATGGAGAGGACAAGCATCCTCCATACTTTCTCTCACAAACTATATTTTCAGGCTAAAGAGGTGGTGAGGGTAAGATTTTGCACTGTAGTTCACAGATACAGAAGAAATCATGTAAGGAGGAAGCCCTGTGGAGGAAATGTTTATCTAGGCAAGAGTTCCTGCCCAAACCCTAGGTGAAAGGTTCAGAAGGCCTCATAGTGAGGAACCCTCTGACTAACTGTAGCATTTCTACAGGAAGAGTTGAGACATGTATTTGAATAAACGTCTTTAACCTGAGTTTATTCTAACCTTGGGTTCTGACTGCCATTCAGAGACTTATGAAGACATTAACAAACGATGTCAGAAGGCCTATTAAAAAAAATACATAGGTCATTCTGATAGTTTAGCTGATTTTCCTGACAAATCAATAGCTTGATGTTAAAAGCTGCTTATACTAACAACCAAAGCAGTATGTGGACTTTTTTTGGGTCTAGATTTCCATCAACCAACTGTGAAGAGCACCTTTGGGGACAAGTGCTGAATGTGAACAGAAAATGGATATAAAAACATGAAAGTGTTCTTGTTAACTGTACTTGGTGTAACAATGGCAGGTAGTTTTCTTTGTTCAAGCTGCTATGGCACATACCATAACCTGGAGAATTTATGAGAAAAAAGTGTTATCACCCTCCCTCCACATATTGTGTGAGTGTGTGAGTGTGTGTGTTGTGGATACCCTGGAAACCTAAGACTCAAGGTGTTGGCAGATTTAGAGTTCTGGTTCTTAGATAGTCATATGTGAGAAGAACAGAACAACTCACTGGGGCCTTTCTCCTAAGGACATCCATCTTATTCAAGATGTTACCTGTGTCATGTAATCAACTTTGAAGACTTCATCTTCTAATATTAACACAATGGGGACAAGACTCCAATGCCTAACTATGAGGGCATGCATTAAGACCTCACAGCATGGTGGCTATGCCAATATGGTCCCACAGTGTTGGATATATGTCTTAAGTGACACAACATTTTGTATGTATTAAAACACTCCATTAAAAGAACTAAGTGTGTAAGTGACTATGCGTACAGAAATGGATGACACTATAGTTGTAATATATCAATAATTGTTGAAGTCAGAATGTGGGCATGCATACATACATTTACTAGACAATTCTTTCTTCTTTTTTTAAAACTTTTTTATTTATTTAATTATTTGCCTTAGTGTTTGCCTGGAACTGGAACTACAGACAGTTGTGAGCTGCCATGTGGGTGCTGGGAATCAAACCCCGGTCCTCTGGAAGAGCAGATGGTGCTCTTAACCGCTGAGCCATCTCTCCAGCCCTAGACAATTCTTTCTAATTTTGAGTATGTTTTAAATTTCCTAGTGCCATAACAGAACTTACATCCAACAATGAATAGAGGTAGAGGCACGGATACATGGCTGAGCACTGGGCTGAGTCCCTGGTCCAGCTGATAACAGGGGAGGAGAGTCTATATGAGCAAGGGGATAGGGACTACGAGGAAAATTCTCACAGTGATGGCTGGCTGGAGCTCTGGGGAGCTCACTGAATCAAGAACAGCCACTTGGGAACCATCTGGAAAAGGAACTAAGCCCTCCAAGGATAGGCAACTGACATGGACAATATGTGGAGCCTCAAGAGGAGGGTTCAGACTGTGTTTCTATGCATGGCCTGGTTGGTACCTTGGAGCCCATTCCCTCCAGAGGAACACTTAACCCAGTCTTGATATTAGGATGAGGAAATCAGTCTTGCCTGGAGTGGATGCTGAGCTAATCCACCTTGGGACTTCTTGCCCTGTCTGGGGAGGAGATTGAGAGGTGGGGAGGAAGGAGGCTGAAGACTGACCGAGAGGGGCTGGGTGGAGGAAGGGAGTTGGAACAAGGGGATACATGGATAAAATATGAGATTTTATTTTATAAAAATAAAAAAATGAAGTGTTAAGACAGAGAGGAAAATATTAATGTTCGAAGGAGTTACAGTCTTTTAATTGACTTTTTAAAAGCAATAATATAGGCTAGGAAGCAGAATATTTTCAATGTTCTGAAAACAAAAGAAACCATAAGTCCAATATCAACCTAAAATTTTATGCATGAAATAGCAAAAATAGTTGCAGACAAGAAAAAAAAATATCAAGTCTTTGCTAAATTAACTTCTCTAGGGAATGTGTTTGAGGCAGAAAAAAAGTTTCCAGGCTAGGGTGCAGAGGGATGATGGGTAAGGAAAGCAACATGTGTGTGAACACATGTAAATGGAGACTTAGGCAACCAAAATGTCCAATACACACTAACAAAGCATGGAGGTTTTAAAAAATAGACCAAGTAAGCTTTCCAGTTTTCATGTTTACTTTCCCAAAGAAACCTAAGACTAGCCATTAACATTTTACATTCATAAGTTAAAATTCACACTATCATTTCTTGGATGACAATGAACAAGATTAAATACAAGAACTTTTGGAGAAACAGAATCAAAGCACACTCCCCTAGCAACAAATCGGAAGTGGAGAGAGGACGATGTACAATGGAAGTTTGAATTCAAATGTTTCTGTGATTATCCAACAAACAATTAGTTGCTTTGCTGAACAGGCAGAAGCTGTCAGTTGGAATTAAAAAAACAAAACAACAGTATGTGAGACAAAATGGCTACACATTCAAATAGAAGTAGTGAAATCATGTGTTTCTTTTCTTGTTAAGTGATGGCTACTGAGGTAGTACAGAATATTTTGATATTGTTTCCTCCAAATATGGAAAGTGAAAGTTGAAATAACTGTAATTAAAAAATGTGCTTCCAGGATTATAATGGAAAATATTAATTCACCTGTAACAGTAATTAAAAAACCAGTTGGGAGTCTGGGGATTAGTGAGGATATGGGACATTTGAAGGTTAAACACACACACACACACACACACACACACACACACACACCTTTAAAGACAAGCTCTCAAAAGTTGCCCAAGATACTTATATACAGTTTATAGTTAGATGGTCACATTTAACTGCAAGGGAGTCTGAGCAACGCAAGTCTTTATTTTGTGGAAAACCATGTATCTATTTAAATATTTGGAGTTTCACGACTTTAGAGAAGGGGCAAGTTTGTATTAGGAGACAACCAAAAATTTCTGCAACACAGACTAATATGTATATATACAATTAGATGGCTAAGGTTCATTGCTTATCACTTTAGTATGAAACTACAGTTATATAAGCATTGCTTACCACAAACACTATTATAAAGGCAAAGTGTAAAATTAAGTGGTAGTACTAGCATATAAGTTCATAATGTTCAGGCTATGTTACTTCTAAAGATTATATTTGAAATTAGATGAATGTGCGCGCACCTAAATATTCTTGTAAATAAATGAAAAAAAATAGCCACACTTGGCTATGGATAGAAGTCTGGGCGGATGGGACAGGGAGGAAGGGACAGAGAATGGCTGATTTTAGGGTATGACCTCTGGCTCATTCCCTCCTGAAATATTTGCATCTTTCCTAAGACCATTTGAACCTCAACACTCTTGATCCTGGCACATGCTAGCTTGCTTCCTTTTCTTGACCGCCCTACCTACGATGGCTTTTTGTTTCTGTTAGAGAAGGGAGTGTCTCTAGGAGACAGTCAGGCAGCGTTGTTTTCCAGAGAAGACATAGTCTATGTTGCAGTCACATATTGGAAGTGCAGAACACATTTGATATTAATAGCACACTTCAACATCAGCCATCAACACATTGGAGTTAAAAAAAAAAATCCAGTACCTTCAAGTATTCATCCACTCATTCCACTGTTGTGTCAACTCCTTTAAGGAAGGGATTTATTTATTTTTTTTCATGGAGCAGAGTGCCTCACTCATGATAAGTGTTCGATAAATGTTTGCTGAGTGAAGTATTAATTAGAAATAAAAGCAACTTAAATAAACTCCCTTGGAAACATATGTAACAGCCTTTACCTCTCCTATTAAATGCTAAAAACAAAGCAAAACAAAACAAAACCATCCACTAGTGCTTCTTACACGAAACCGGAAAGATAAGCATGCTTTTAAAATAATGTCAAATATTCAGTGAGTATTTCAAACTCGGGGAAACCATGGTTGTTTAGATTCTCACAGTCTCATTGCAAATCGATTCATGAGGATTGGTTCATTTCCCAACTTTCACATTCCCCGAATTGGCTAGTCTTGGATTCACAGTCTCACTTCTCCCCTGGTGGCCTTAACGCCCAGGGACCTTGCTGGGTTTGGGAAGCCAGGTGTTTTCTCCTGAGAGGGTGCTGCAAGGGGTCAGGGTACCTTGGTTCTGTCTTGGGAATGGCTCTGCCAGGTAAGCCGCTGCCCGGAAGGCTTCTTGTATCTGGTAACAAATTTCAACCTGTAGTCACATAGTGATCAGATAACAGTAGTGACCACCCTTATCAGAGACAAAGCACACCCATTTATTAAACTAACAAACTCCTAATCTCTTCATAGGTTTAATGAGTAACTTTAGCTAATGCGGCATCTCCATGGTGACACAGCCCTGTAATACCCACCGCACGTACTAAGCCTCTACCTCTTTCCTCTGCTCTGAGTGCTTAGTAGAAACGGTATGAATTTTTTGCGGCTGCTATAACAAGTTACCCCAACTGGCTGGTCTGAAACAGTGGAAATGTGTTTTGTTTTCTTTATTTTTTTTTAGTGGCGGAGGTGGAAGGCTGAAACTCAGGTGCTGTGGCGGCCCTGCGCCCCTTGCAGGCTTTCAAGAGAACTACGCCGGTCTCTTCCAGCTTCTGGTAGCTTCAGAGGCTGGCTGGCTTATGCAGCACAATTCTAAATTCTACTTGGAACTTTTCATAGTCTTCTCCTCTTACCTTGTAAAATCCCCAACTGTGCTGGATTGACGACTGCCTTAGGTATGCAGTCGTCTCGATTAGATCACTTCCACAAAGATCTTATTTCTCAACAAGGTACTCTTAGCTTCTTTATTTGCTACTGTGATATATACTGCAGAAAAAGCAACTTAAGGAAGAAGGGGGCTTGCTTCGGCTCTCAGTTCGCAGTGCAGCCATTCACAATAAGGAAGTCAAAGTATTAGGAGCCGCTCGAAGCTAGTCAGTCACGTGACATCTACCCCAGATGTGCAATGAGTGAAAGCCTGCAAGGATTCGATTTAGGTTTTTTTCATTTCGAAGGCCGATCCTTTCACTAGCGAGAGTGATGCTCTGGTACAGCAGATCCAGAGGGCTCTCTCATACCTCTGTCAAGTGAGAAAAGGAGATGGCTGCTGTGGACCAGGAAATGGGCCTTTTTCAGACATCAAATTTACCTAAACTTTGATCTTGGGTTTCTCGGTCTCCAGCACTATGAGAAATAAGATTTTGCTGTTTGTAAACTACCAGGTCTGTGGAACATAGTATAGAGGGACTAAGGCGAGGGACTTGTGTGTCATTCTCTGTCTGGCTGGTGACTCCTGACTCTGCCTTCCTCATCTCTGCATTCTCTCTCTTGTTTTCTCACTTAACTTTATTCAGTTCAGCTATTGACTTTATTAGACCAGTCATAGTGACATATTCACACAGTGTACAGAAGGATTATTCCACATCAATCATGAACTCCCTTTCTACATCCATAGGCCCAAAAGCACCCTGAAACTTCATTGTCCACCTGAGGCAGCAAAGATCGTCACATCTGGAAAACATTTGATTGAAACTGAGCTATTTTTTGGAGTGTGAGGTTCAAGAGAGGCTGGAAGAACTGTGAAGAGAAGCATTGTTCCAAGGGCACTGCTTTTCAAAGCTGGACCCTTTAGGCTGCTTCTATTGAGGGTGAGTTTGCTCTAAGAAAGCTCTGAGACCCAGTTCCTAGGTTCTATTGAGCTTTATATTGACCAATTCAATTCGGAACTATTGAACTTTAAACTTGATTTGGAATTCAGGTGTGTGGGCTACAGAAGAACCAAAGCCTTCATGTCCATGGTTGAAATTCTGATTGGATTCCTTTAAATCCTGCCTTGTGAAAGTTTGTTGTAGTTCCCAATTCTGACACCCGATGGCGCCCCGAAACCACTTTGCTCAGTGAATTGAACCTAGGCTCTTAGGAAACTCTAGAACAGAAAGTAGAACGAGGGGTTAGAACAGAACAGAGACTGACCATCTTTGGCATAACAAGTGGCCATATACGATTTATTTCTTCTGAAAGCATGAAATGCTGTTTTCCCAAATTGGGTTTTCATGTTTTAAGGGCACTTGTGTGGAAGCTTATGTTTTCCATGTTAGAAGTCAGAACACATTCACACTCTCATCCTTTTCACTACCATGGATTGGTTTCTGAGACAGGGACTTGTCACCCAGGCTGTTCTGGAACTTCAATATTCCTGCTTCAATCTCCTAGCCGCTGGAATTATAAGCATGAGCCATCACACTTGGCAAAGCACAGAATCATGTGATGAGAATCCATTTTCTTTTTTCAGAGAAGATAAAATAAAGACTATCTTTCGGTGTCAATAAAAAAGTATATATATATATATGATATATATATATGTATATATATGTATATATAGAGAGAGGCAGAGATAGAGAGACAGAGAGAAAGAGAGAGACAGACAGTCAGAGAGAGAGAGGACCCTACCTAAAAGAATTTATGTCAATTCTTCCTTCTGGATTCCAGAAATCATTTTGAGTAAAACTTATGAGACCTTTAAAAAATACCCCAAATGCCAAAAATACTTCCCATAGACAAACAAGCAAACAACTGTACTGACTGCCATTGCAGTATTACTTCAGGCAGAGGCCTGAGGTTCAACTGTACTGACTGCCATTGCAGTATTACTTCAGGCAGAGGCCTGAGGTTCAACTGTACTGACTGCCATTGCAGTATTACTTCAGGCAGAGGCCTGAGGTTCAACTGTACTGACTGCCATTGCAGTATTACTTCAGGCAGAGGCCTGAGGTTCAGTACTGCTGAGGACTTTACTTTTTCTGTCACTTCTTGTATCTCCGCCTCACCCCTCCTTCCTAAACCTTGTTTTCCACAATGACCCTGCAGCTCACCCTCAGTGGAGGGAGGGCATGCCAACAAGAGCCGAGACACCCTTCTCCCTCCCAGGACACCCTTCCTGGGTGTGGTTTCCCTGCCTCCCTCCTGGTGGCTGTCGTCTCTGCCCTTGGTTATAGATCTCTGCTCTTTGGAACTGGGGGTTCACACAGCCCCCTTGCACCCCACTTCACTTGATTGTGTTAATCCTGCTTCTTATTTTGAGGAACACCCCAGGTCTTAGACTTCTGAGGGGTATGCTTCTCCCTTTTTTGGACATAAGTCTACCTTCCCAAAGGTGGAGGTGACCCATTAGGCTCTTCTTTGGTGCTGCTGTCCTCCATGCTGACAGCTGTCTGTTCCACAGGACCAGTCATTCTCACCACCCTTATTCTGCCTTCTCAAGCCACGTTCTTTCCTTTAGTTCACTCAGCATCAGCCGAGTTTAGCAGTTGTCCTCACAAATCTTAGAGACAGACTTGAGAGCCAAGACAGCGAATGTGTGAGCTTAGACCCGAAGAAACCACTTCACAGTGCAGTCATTAGCAATGGACCCAATGAGCCCTCACCACCCAAAACATGGAAAGTATTATCAGCTGAGGTTTCCCATTCAATCTGATTCACAACAGTTTCAAATATCTACTTGATAATACCTGCTTTGTATGGTGTGTGTGTGTGTGTGTGTGTGTGTGTGTGTGTGTGAGTAAGAATCAACAGTCTTCACTCCTCCAACAGCTCAAAGATATGGAAAGGGAGCAGGCATCTATAATAGCTGAGAAACAGTGTGCTCCTCTTAGTTAGGAGTCATGGGTAGGGTTGCGACAGAAGGCAAGACAAAGGTTCTGGATGGTTGTGGAGAAACAGCCTTCATGCTGGCTTTCCCACGCAACAGCAAGGTGAAGTTTCTCTTGTGTCCACATTCATGTGAGACCTACAGCCTGTTTCCTGCTTCATTTTGACCATCTACAGAAGGGGAGGACACAGGCCTGTATCTTCACCCACCGCAGTTCTGATCAACTGTGCTCAGCAGCCTTCTCCTACCTTTATGTCTAAGGCCTGGGCTGCCTACGGATGTGACTATTATTAGTACAAATGACTTTTTATTTGACAGTCTTGGATATTCACAAATCTCTAACCTACTTCTATTTTAAATAGTCTTTTTCTCTACAGTGTTCCTGAGAAAATAACCCCAAAATTGTGTACGTGCAGGCACACACTTCTTACAAGTAGGTATACTTAGATTAAAAAGTAGGGCTGGAGATCAAAAGAGGCGCTAGCCTTCTGCCAGAAGCCATGCACTGCCTGGACCACATACTCCCAACCTCCTCCTCTCCGAAGCCCAAGGGAGAGATGTCTCCTGTCCCAAACCAGATGCTTCCCAAGTGCGTAATTTCAAAGCGTGAGACAGCTGGCTTGAGAGAGGCTGGTGTTTATAATCAAACTCAGCTGCCTGTTATGGTGCTAATGGGCTCTCTGAGTCCAGATGGCCACCCCTTGGCCAGCTCACATCTGGCTGAGAATGCAGAGAGGCACGTAGCTAGCCGGACGGCTGGAGATGTCCCTTTGGGGGACATGATGATGGAGGGGACTTAAGGGACTGTTTACACCATACTCTCGGAGCATCTGGGATTCTTTCTTGGTGCTCAGCATCACTGCCCCCCTCCCCACCCCCACCTCCCCAGATGGCAAATGCACAGAGACCAAAGCTCAAACCAGACATGCGACTCTGGCTCCTGTTGGTTCCTTTTCTTTGATAACAGAACACAGGCTTCCTCAGGGAAAACTTGCTCAGCCTCCACTCAGAACATCCATGTGAGACTGTCCCCTGAGTCTGTTGACCTGTGTACTTGCAGGCTTGTCCTTGGTTCAAAAGTTCAAAAGATCAGGGTTGCTTCTTATTGTTGTGATGTCCTTGAAAATATTTAGGAAACCATCAGGTCACAAATAGCTAGAGATAGACAGGTGTCCTATATGTTCTTACATGTGGAAATCAAATCTCTGTCCCTCTTTCTTTTTCCATATATATATTCATATATGTTTAATTAAAAAAAATATCTAGTGTGGAAGACCTCTAACTTTGAGATTTGAGAGTTAATTTCAGGACTATCTAATACTCTCCTGTTTGTCTCATCTTCTAGGGGACAGAATATAAAATGGCTCACCCACCACTACACAGTTAAAGCAAGATGAGGGGCAAAAGCCAAGCTTCCAACTCATTCCTCTATGCGCGCGTGTGCGTGCGTGCGTGTGCGTGCGTGCGTGTGTTCGTGTGTGTGTGTGTGTGTGTGTGTGTGTGTGTGTGTGTGTGTGTATGTGTGTGTGTGCTTCTTTTTCCCCACAGTTGCTATGTTAGATTAATTTCTGAGAAAGTGAAGGCCGACTGTGGCAGACACACGGGGTCAGTGGTAAAGAATTCTATGCTTTTAGAATCCGGAATAATTTTGAACCTGAGTTGACTCTACAGACTGGTAATGACAATTTACAATACTCTGCCAAACACTATTAGGTCCTGCTCTAGTTAGTTCAGCTTAGTTCTCTGTGGTTCCTCATCCTAGAATAAGCCAAGTCTAGCTTAGAACAACCTCATGGGAGAGGCATTTCACTTAAGGAGGGATCCATGGCTAGTCTCTGTGTGGAGCTTAGAGTTGGCTCAGTGCTAACTTGTCAAGTTTGTGGGAAGTTGCCATGCTTCTTCCTGTCTATCACAATGCTCTCTTCCCTAGTGCATGTCCACACTGTGGGGTCTTGTTCCTGATAGTTGAGGCATTTTCCTGGGGATTAGTTTCCTGGGGATTTTGAAGCTGTTTCTGCTTCTGCTTTTCTCTTCTCTGAGCAGGCATCCCATCTCTCCACACTGAGCCCAAGGCTATTCCTCTGCCTACTCCTGTTTCTCTTTGCTGCACAGATCCATGCACCCGCTACAGTCATTTCCCAGGGCTGGCGTCTCTTACAAATTTCTATTCTGTTGTTTCATAGGAAAAAGTAGCATACTTTTTTTTTGAGCTCAGAGAATCTAACTCATAGATAGGCTTGGTTCTGACTGAAACAAGGCACAGTGTATGGTTGGAAACAGGTAGGCTAGGAGTCTGTGACCAAGCTTCCTGGAAGTTGATGTTAAATTGCCGAGAAAGTTTTGGATTTAAAAACATAAGACAGAACATATTAGAAAAAGAACTGAATATTAATGGGAACACTACTTAATCATATCAAGGATATTTAAATATATACATATATGTATATTTACACACAATATACACACATGCATGTATGTATGTATGCATGTTTGCATGTTTGCATGTATACGTGTGTGTAGGTGCCTGCAGTGACAGGGAGTGCTGGGTCCCCTAGAGTTGGAGTTACAGGTGTTAGTGAACTAGCTGTGTGGGTTTGGGAACTGAACTTGAGTCCTCTGGAAGACCAGGAAGGACTCTTAACCACGGATCCAGTTCTCATTGAAAATTAATTTTTTATTTTATTTATTTTTTAAAAAAAACTTTATTTTATTTATTTATTTATTTGCCTTGGTGTTTGCCTGGAACTGGAACTACAGACAGTTGTTAGCTGCCATGTGGGTGCTGGGAATCGAACCCGGGTCCTCTGGAAGAGCAGACGGTACTCTTAACCGCTGAGCCATCTCTCCAGCCCCAATTTTTTATTTTTTTAAACTAAGTAGCAGATGCATGGTAAAATATTTGCTGGTTCTGATCCTACCTCCTGCTGTTTAACCCAAGACACAGCACCCAGAGGTTGCCATAGCAGCCTTCCTTCAGAGTCTTACCAGCCTTCCTATAAAGTCTTTGAAAGGTGAGTGGCTAAACACTGAAATGGCGGCAAATCCCAGCTACAGAGTGATATCAGAGACTTCTGGGGGAACCAGTTACTAACCCAGGATGGTGGTTCAAATGTTGAAAGAGAGCCAGACATGGCGGTGCAGGCTTGCCATCCCAGCATCCAGTACAGACAGGAGGATAAGGACTTCAAGGTCATCTTGGGTTACATAGTGAGTTTGAGACCAGCCTGGGCTATGTAAGATCTTTTCTCATAAAAACAAACCAAAAATTGGGCCAGCCAGTGGGATGGCCTGTCTGGTAAAGGCAGCTGCCACTGAGAATAAAGACTGGTATTTGTTTCCCTGGGACTCACCTGCAGGAGGGAGAGACAACCCTCCTCAAATTACCTCCAACATTCCCCGCAATAAATAAACAAATACTTTTAATTGCCTGGGGTGTCTTCCACTATTTTTGATTCCTAGATCATGCCTGCACTAATAAATCAGAATGCCTTAGAGTGGGCCAAGAAATGTATATTTCTAACCAGTGTGTATATGATATGTATATGATGTGGGGCTATGTTCTTTGGGAGCCAGGACTAACGGAATCCTCTCCACACCAAAATGCCCCCAAGATGGGAAAATTTTCAGACATCAGAATACTGAAATGTGCTCTGGTCTGAATTTGCACCCTCTCCTCAGGCTTCCTTAATGTTGGGACTCTTTTGCATAAAAATAATGGAAATCCCTCCTGGCCTTGTTGTATCTGTGGGTACAAACATGCACACTCTTAAAGGAGCAGCACACTCCAGAGTTGAAGAACTGAATTTCCTGTCTTTGGAGGTGAAAGATCAGCCAAGCAGTAGTGATCCAGGCTGGTGTTTGTGACTTACAGCTTATTGCTCCTTAGTTGACAAGGGTGCATTTGTGCTGGGGTGAGAGGGAACCAAAACACAGGCTTGCATTTTTCTAAGCCTAGTGTCTGTGTCACTAAAATTCCAAGGAGTCTTTCTTGGGAGGGCTTATGACCAGCTTTTCCCTTGGAACTCCTTTGTATTTTCTTTGTTCAAGAGCCTTTTGAAGACAAATCCTTCAGGGTCCAAGGGTGATCCCCAACAGTCACCACTTGGTTCCAGCGGCACATTGTGGAGAGTCTCAGCTCTATTTGGATCTTACTCCTCAGTGTTTCTATTTTGGTATTACCCCTAAACAGGCTAGATCAGATTACACCGTCTGCTCTACAATCACAGCATAGTGATAAGCATAATTCAGCCCAGCATTAGTGGAGGTGGGCCTGTGCTTTTTCTCCGATGGGCCAGAGCTGGATGGATTAAAGCCCAGAGACTTTCTGGAAGCAAACAAAAGTGTGGCCAGGCCAACTGTTCTCAACAGTGTAGGGTCTCCGATGGCCAGGGCTTGGTGCTGATGATGCTGGGGCTTGGCTGTCAGTGTCTGTGTTGTGGTTAACATTTCTCCACAGGGAGAAAAAGAGTAAAAACTGAAACCTTGAGGATATTGGCTGAGTCCTCTATTCCCTGGAGGTCGGTTTTGACATGCTAGTCTGTGTGTTCTTGGGCTCTTCCAGCTAAGAAGGGTGGTTCTGCAGGGCTAGGTGATAGCAGGGGCTACAGGAAGCTCCTGATGAGTAAGCAAAGAGACACACTTGTCTGTGTATTTCCTGAGGTGCCTGAGGGTTTCGTGATCAAATTCACACACCAAGTCCAGTTCTGTTAGAGAGATGGCTGACCTGACCCTGGCTATCTCAGGGACTGATGTGATGTCATTTCAAAGGGAACTGTTGACCTCCTTCTGTGTCTGATACCAAACACATCATTCTGCAATGCAACACAGAAGGAATCTCATTATCATCATACCCATCCCTCCCTATATATAAAATAAATTTTAAAGAATTTCTTTTAAACTGGTGGGAGAGATCCCCACTTGGGGAAAAGGTTCACAGTTACCATGCTGTGATGATTATGGGAAATTGCTAGGGGGACTTTTCTGGCTTGCTATACGATAGTGATCTATACCCTTTATCTTGGAGTTCTTAATCTTAATAATAAATAATTGTAAGAAGGGACTCAAGTGGAAACTCAAGGGCAATTTTATGGATGTTTAAAAAAACATTTCAAGGCAAGTAAGCTGTGTGGAAGAGGAGAAATTTGAATTCAGTTAACCACATGAGCCGGAGGGTAGCTTCAGGGAAACTTAGACAAAGAACAAGAAAGCACAAAGTACAAAACAAAACCAACAAATAAAACCCACAAAAACAAACCAGCCAAACAACAACAAAAACAATGTTTAAGTTCCCAGTATGGAAAAGAAACAAATAATTAATTATAATATTTAGCTCTGGGAAGAAACAGTAGAAAATGAGATGGGCTAGGTTAGTTGAATCATGGTGTTTTTAGTAAAGTACATGATTTCTTAGAAATGCTTTGTCTGTTGCATCCGGTTGGGATGGTAGATGGTTCACTGACATCTTCAGGTAGAAGTATGTTATGTGCTAAATCCAATAAGATCCTAAACACATTTAAGGGATTCTGGAAATTGCATGAGATAATATTTTCATTCTTATTTGTTTTCCAGACTCTGATGATGGTACTGAGGCTGCCCACTAGATATTAAGGTCAAGGAGGATTGGCCTTAATTATGTTTATTTTCTGCTTAGAAAATGATTCTACTCCACAAAAATTTTCCAAGGCTCTGTGGAGCTGATTGAATTAATAAAAACTTTAGCCTGATTTTCTTGGCACTCCCTTTATCAAAACTGCCCTAAGCAGTGTGTTCACTAATGGTTTCCAGATGTAGAAGAAAGGAGACGGCCTTGGCTTTCAGATCTTTTTGCCATAGTTATCAATATCACAGTAGGACTCTGAAGCAATGGAATCCTGTGGTTCCTTTTCAGAATTTTAATACTCTAAAGCCACATGGAGTGCTTGTGATTTCAGATTTATATGTTTCTGTTATGGCATGGTTGCAGACAGATCCAAAGGCCTAGGCTTATTGAGATTATCATAGCTGATTATACCTTAGTGGTAGAAATGAGGCTGTAGTAAAAATACTTAATGTTGCCAAGGGCAATTGTCCTGAGAACATGTTAGAACTCAATGCTTAATGTGTTAACCCAATGTAAAGTGAAAATATGGACCTTAACCAAAGGTCAGGAAGACCAGTCTTTCCTCCCATGGACCTGTGCTCCATACAGTGGTGGGCAGGGTCACCAAAGGATCACAGTCTATGTGCAAGGACATGGCCAGAGCCACTCACTGTTTCCCAGAAGCCACCTCCCATAGTGATCCACCAAGTCTCTTTGGTGCTACCAGCCTGAATGCTGGTCTGTCCTAGCCCAGACACCCACCAATACCACTTTTTTCTTGTCCATGTCAGGAGCACATGGGCAAAGGGAATGGGGCAGTGACCCAGTCATCCTGCATAGATAAAGTCAGTGGCCTGGTGATATGAAGATTCTGGGTAGATGAAGTCAGTGGTCAGGGGATAAAATGAATCTGTGGATCTGGAAAGTGAGAAAGGACAGGGGACAATATTCTGTGTGAGACAGACAGAGTTTCAGATAACCACAACATGGCTCATTCTCCTTCCAAATTCACAGAAGACACATTATAAAGATCCTGCAGACTCATGGAGACGCACCTCCAGGATAATATCAGCATATTGATCCCATGTTTGCATTGATAGAGTATTCACTGATGTCCTAATTATAAATGTCACCAACACACAGATTTGAAGACCTCTCAGAGAAAAGGGACTCTGGAAAAAGACTTGTCAACCTTGGCAGATGACAATAACAGCTAACGTAAATACTTATTATGTATTAGAGCCTGTTGAAAAGCATTATATACAGTAACCCAAACCTATAGGATCTTTACTCTCCCCATTTCACAGGTGGGAAAACTGACCTATAGAGAAGCAATTTGCCGGGCTAGAGAGATGGCTCAGAGGTTAAGAGAAACAATTTGCCCAAAGGTCACATGGTTCATAAACAACACAGTCAAGGGATGGCTTCTGCATGCTGGCCCCAAAGCCTGCATTGGGAACCAGTCTACTATGCTAGGTATCAACTGACCTTGTGCTTTAGTCTCATATTAGGGGCAGGAGTTATATTGTGATGTTTGAATTTAAGAGTGCTACATCTAAGAAGACAAAGTTAGATCTACTTATGTGTACTTTATAGTTCTGATATACTTTCATTAGCTGATTTTATTTTATTCCTTAATTTCCCTCACCTGGGGGATATTGAGGTAGGATAACCAGAAAACCTTGGCTCTGCCACTTACTGTTCTAGCCCAGTCTGTTTTTTCAATCCCCTCCTCTGTGGTGTGTGTGTGTGTGTGTGTGTGTGTGTGTGTGTGTTTCTCAGGGGACACTATGGAGTTGTTCCTCATGCTGAAGTTTCTGGATTGAAATGGAAAGCTTGAAAAGTTGAATGGAGTACCATGGCAGGCTTTCTCATGTGGTGGGCATAAGGACTGTATGGCTGAAGATAATATTGATAAAATAAACTGAATATATTCTTAATTATGGGCTTAGTCACCATATTCAGTGTAGTTCTGTGTTCTCCAGGTCCAAAATTTAGGCTTCTTTTCTTCATGCTTAATTACAAGTATTTTTAATTAGATAAATTCCATTAATGGTCAATTAAGTTTCAGTTCTGAGATCGTATATGTGGACTGCAGCCCCATCACAGCCTGGGCTTTCTGCAAAATGACCCGTGTCTGGGCTTCCATCTGCTTAATGTTGCTTTGCCCGTTAGGAGAGAAGTTAATGCGTGTCTAATTGTTTTTGTTGGGAGAGAAGCCAAGTCCCGCCCTTCCCTCAGCAGCTGTACTTTCCCAGCTGTGACCGGAGCCACTGGACAAGGGAAGGAGAAGAGGCCTGTGTGCGTGTGTGTGTGTGTGTGTGTGTGTGTGTGTGTGTGTGTGTGTGTGTGTGACCCAGGTACTATCAAGAGGAAGGAAGTGTTGTCTCAAAAAAGTTAGGACACTGTATTTAACATTTACCATGAATTCTGGGGTGTGGGGAGACAATTCACTTGGTCAAGAGCTGCTGTGCAAGCATGAGCACCTGAGTTTGGTCCCTAGCACCCCAGGTGCACACCTGCAGCCTCAGCACATGGGAAGCACAAGGTTGAGGCAGAAGGCTCCCCAGGGCTTGATGGCTGGCAGCTCTTGCCTGGTTATTTAGTGTCAGGTTCAGTAAGAGTCCCTGTCTCAAAAACCAACGGATAAAGAAATCGAGAAAGATACCCAGTCATGCACTAATGTGAACATGTACACGTGCATACATATACATGCACAGAAACACACACATGCACACACACACACACACACACACACACACACACAGAGAGAGAGAGAGAGAGAGAGAGAGAGAGAGAGAGAGAGAGAGAGAGAGAAATACAGAGAAAGAGAGAGGCAGAGACAGAGACATTCAGACAAATAGACACACACAGACAAAAAGAGAAAGCAACTGTGAACACTTGTTAGACCTATGAGATTTGCTCCCTGACAGGGGGAGACAGAACCACAGAGGGTGGGCGGACTGAAGGGTGAAGGGACAGGGCATAACAGGCAGGCAGGGGCCACTAGAGTTACCTCCTTCTTCTGAGAGTTTTCCTGCAGTCCTTGGAGCAGATTTACATAATTTTAACTGGATAGTTCATCATTGATGGAATATTAATTTACATTTATGAAGTCTCACAATAAGGTTTTATTATCCTCTATTTATAGATCATGCTGGTTTCCTGAGATATAAATAGGAAATTGTGGAGCTGAATTAAATATTGAGCCACAAACTCTCTCATGTTATGACTCTGCAAACAGCAGGCCATCACTATAATCAAGTTTTCAAACACCCTCATATGTTCTGGGGCTTGAGTGGTGCTCTGGACTACACATGATTAGTTTTGCTTCTTCCACATTAAAGGTGGCTTGGCCAAGAACTCAGAAATTAAACCATTTGCTCAGGATGGGGCTAGAGCTTTAGGGGTCAATCAGATATTGGCATTTACATCCCATCACTTGTTTCCTAAGTTTATCATTGCGTCAGTTTTCTTAACTTTTCTTGGAGCTTCAATCTTTCACCTGTAAACTAACGAACATACAAAGTTCACACATGGTGCTTTCTTTATCCTGTCTTCTTCCTTTTGGTTTATAAATGAAATCTGGGAGGTTGTTTATCTTAGTGACTTCTTTAATCAATCAGAGGGAAGAATCTATTCACCAGAAAAGACTGGGGACAGTTACAGTCTATTGACCCTCATTTATCCCCTCCTGATGCTGCTACAGCTCATGACTGTCCACTTACGGTATTATATAGCCTTTTTGATAAATGGTCTCTGCCTCAGTTTGATATTTTTTTTAAACTTTATTTATTTATTTATTTGCCTTGGTGTTTGCCTGGAACTGGAACTACAGACAGTTGTTAGCTGCCATGTGAGTGCTGGGAATCGAACCCGGGTCCTCTGGAAGAGCAGAGGGTGCTCTTAACCGCTGAGCCATCTCTCCAGCCCCCAGTTTGATATTTTTGTGTGTGATATATACCACGATCAAAAGCAATGTGGAAAGACAAGTATTTATTTCACCTTACAGCTTAGAATCTCTCAGGAAAAGAAAGACAGGAACCCAAAGCAGGAACCTGGAGGCAGAGACAGAAGCAGAGAGCCTGGAGAAATGCTGCTTACTGGTTTGTTTTCCATAGCCTGACAATAATCTGATGGAAACAATTTCTACATGGAGATTGTCTTTTCTCAGACATGTCTAGGTTTGTGTCAAGTGGACAAAAACAACTAACAGTCACTGTCTCTCACCTCAAGATTTAAACCAGAGCCTCCCCTAAGTTTCAGCCTTTGTGTATATTCAGATCCATTGTGAGGAAGAGTCAGGAGTGAGACCAAGGCACTATCTTATTTCTAGCTTTCTTCCTGTCCTCAAATCTGGCCTCTCCTCTGAATTAGCCTCTGCTAACTCTGAGGATCTACTTAAGCTCCCTACTCAAGAGACAGATAGGAGCAGGACATATCTACCCTTTTCAGGTCACAGTAACCCAAAGAATGGAAGGCTCTGCATCAGAGTGGGGATATCTTTCTTTGTATTCTCTGTTCAAAAGAGGACACAGGAAAATGGTTTTGTATTTTTCTCAGAACTAGAAGACTTGAGGGCTGGAGGACTTTAAGGTTTTTCTTTAATCCTTGGACACCTCTGGAGAGACATATCTCCAGGCAATCACATGGCATTTAAAAGTCTCCGAACAATAAACCATTTACCATCTCTCAAACTTGCAGAGATTGAAAGAACAAAACCAGTTTGAGGTGAGTCCTCTTAAATACAGCTGGCAAGTGTGGAAATTATTACTGCATACTAGAAGTTACTTGAAGATACTTTCAACATGAGTGAATCTTTGATTTCTTATATTTTTGATTGTGAGCTAGCTTTTAACAGCTGAACCATCTCTCCAGCCCATACTTCTTAATTTCTTTTATTGATTCACTCCCAAATTGTTGGCATGGTTACCACTATATTAATCCATGTAAAATATTATATAGCCTTTTAAGATTATGCTTCCAAAGATTTCTTAATGATAGAAGCCTACAATCTGCTAAATTGATAATAAAAAGTCACAAATCAATTGTATATATAAAGTATGACTCTAGTTTTAGTAAAGGTTATATAGATGCGCTGGAAATAAACTGTCATTTTCATAGTAGTTATTTCTTACTAGTAGATTTACTTTTTACAGTTTTTATTTGTTTTCTTTCTTATGCATTCCTACATTTTACCTTCCTGTATTTTCTAAATTTTCGACCCTAAAGGCTGTATTTGTGAATTAATAGAAATTATTATGCAAAGAGGGGCAGAATTAGAAAGAATATTTGGTCCTTTTCTTTCTGATTTAATGGGATGCAGAATATTTTAGAAAGCCTCTTGAAAAGAGTGTCTTGTTCTTCCTGTGAAAGTAAAATTGGAATTACAGATGGCTTACAGCTTTAAACATAAGAAATGACTCACAAAACTTCCCAAAGAAAGCAGTACACTGATTGGTCTTTACGTAAAAGAGGAAAATCAAGAGCTACATAGAAAAAGTTGGATAATTTGCGCAAAGAATGAAAGTTTAGTAAAATAAACAGTCTCAATATCAAAAGTAAAACTAGTGGTATGGAACACTGGCTGCTCTTTCAGAGGACCTATATTTGATTCTCAGCACACACATGGTGGCTTAAAACAGACCATCTGTAACTCCAGTTCCTGAAGATGCAACACTCTCTGGCCTCTGTAGGTACCAAGCATGCACATTATACACAAACATATAGGCAGGAAAAACATTCATAGACATAAAGTAATAAAATGAAATATGTTTTATTAGCACTTTTTTAGATTTATGTGGAATGGGGTGTGCATGCTGAAAACCATGTTCCTTAATAACCTTGGTATAAAAATAGAAGCATTTCCCATTTATATGAAATATATACTTAGGACCTTGTGTCTGCATGTTAGCTGTGTAACCTTCAATTACAATGTACTCCAAAGGGATGAGAACCACTTGGGAATTGGGTGGCACTCACACTATCTAAGTCTATAAATGATATCAGATAAGAAAGAAATGGAAAATATGCTGGGGGCATAAATATGTCCTAGAATATGGAACACAAACTCTGCATAGATTCAAGCCTGCCCTAATAGAGGAGCTCTTAGGAGTCTAGGAGTCTGAGCATGGAGGTCATAGGAGTCTAGGAGTATGAAAATGGAGGGCTTAGAAGTCTAGTTGTCTGGGCATAGTGGGATAATCTTTTACAAACAAGGATAAACATTTGCGGCTTCCATATTTCCCCATGAAGCCAATCCAAACAACAATTTTATAGGCATCTCCATATCTTTAAGGTAGAATATCTACACTTGTGGATAGGCTCTGACCTGTTTATTGGTCAATGTGGAAGGCTGCCAGATCTCAGTGGATCCCCTAAGCAGGAGACATCTCAGAGTCAATCCAAGCTGCATCAGGACAATGACCTTCCTTTTGGGTCAGATCATGTTATAGACTCTGTGGTATTGGAGATGTCCACAGCAGGCAGTTGTGATGTGTGCATGGTTTCTATCAAGCTCTGATAAGAAGATCACAACATAGATGGCTAGGATTCTGGCATATAGTCAAACCATTTACAGCACAAAACTAAACATCATTTTGAAAATAGCTCCTGGCAGTCTACTGGGCCCTGGCACAGAAGAAACACTTCACTGTAAGACATTAAGTTACCAGGCAGCCAGAATTGTGTACAATGAGCTGGGCTTTGACAAACCTCTCAAAGCATAATGCTAGATGAACCTTATGGCAATGCCTTTTAATATGTAAGTGGTACGTTGGTAGCTGGGCATAAATAGAGATGGGCATAGGGGGCAGAGAAAATGGACTTCTGTGCCATCCACTGCTGTTGAATTGCGCATGTTCTGTTCATCCTTGTGGCTACTTTGGTAGAAGAAAGAAAAAGATGAATTTGGCTCTTGAGTAGTGTATTGGGCTTAACGTGGAACAAAAGTCTTAGCTTTGTTGACTTTATATCCAATGGCATGTGTTTTTTACAAGACACAAAGAAGAAGGTGATTTGAAAGGAGAGATAGAAAAGGAGGATGGTGAATCTACATGCCAAGGGATGCTCAGAACTATGTGTATCCTCTACAAAGTAGGCTAGAGAAAGGCAATGACTGTCCCTCAAAGCCTCCAAAAAGAGTGCAACCTGCTGATATGTTCATTTAGAATGTTGGGCCTCTATAATTGATAGAATAAATGTTGATTATTTAAAACTATTTGTTTTGTGTTTGTTGGTTATGGGAACCAAAGAAATAATGGCAGATGAGTTGTCCTAGTGAGTAGTACAAGCAGAAAATAGTTTATGGTTTTATATTACCAGAGTGGCCCTGAAAAACAGCAAGGAGGAGGGGCAGATCTTCAAATGGTACAATGGATTATTATATGTGGATGAGATGTGTCCCATATTGAGAATGTGAATAGAATTTGGAGTAATGGAGAATGGTGAAGTCAGCTGGTCTAATTTGTCCAAGTAGATTTTTATCCCCTGTAATCTTGATTAGGAGAGAGAGAGAGAGAGAGAGAGAGAGAGAGAGAGAGAGAGAGAGAGAGAGTCCTTTGTAGAGGTGTGCAGATGTAGATATAAGTAGATACATATTAGTTTGCATTGCAGGAAATTGTAACAGATTGGCATCAATTTAGTGGCTTAAACAGTGAAGATTGGTCATCTAACTGTTCTGAAAGCTAGGAAAGCAGAGCCGGTCCTATAATAGCACAATTTATCAGGGAAAACTTGTTTCCTTTCTGTAGACTTCAGAATTCCAAAGGAACCAGTTTGCTTCCTTGTTTTAGCTTCTAGGAGCAGACTCCATCCATTGGCTTCTAGCTCCTGTTCTTTATTTTCAATTGTTAGGGAAAGATACTCTTGTCATTCATTAGCTTAAGTTACGGGTTTATGTTCATTTTCTATGGATAGTATAATAAAGTATTATATACTTGGTGCCTTGGCAAATGAATGTATTCTTGTATACTTTCCAGAGTTCAGAGATCAGAGCTGGTGGGGTCTGTCCCTTCCTAGAACATTGGTGAAGAATGTACTTTTGGGCATCACTCCTAGTGCCTGGCTCACCATCAATTTTTAGAGTTCTTAGTTTGTGGAATTTTTTTTTTTTATAAATTTTTTTAAACTTTATTTATTTATTTATTTGCCTTGGTGTTTGCCTGGAACTGGAACTACAGACGGTTGTTAGCTGCTATGTGGGTGCTGGGAATCGAACTCGGGTCCTCTGGAAGAGCAGACAGTGCTCTTAACCGCTGAGCCATCTCTCCAGCCCCAGAATTGTTATCTCTATGGCTTCCTTCATTGTTACATTGTTTTTCTCTGTATGTCTGTGTGTGCTATGTGTCTGGATTTCCTTTTTAAAAAAATAGTGATGCCTGTCACTCTCTTGCAGTTTAGCTTTATCTAATCACACCAACCTACAACCTATTTCCAAGTAAGGTCACTTTCTTATATTTTTGGTTGTGAGCCTAGCCTTTAATGGCTGAGCCATCTCTCCAACCCATAAGGTCACTTTCTAAGGCACTGGAAATTAGGACTTAAAGGTATGAATTTGGGGACTATATACTGTAACTCACAACAGGGGACATTAGAACAAAACTGTCAAGATAATTTTACTGCTTTTTTTTTTGATAACTTGTAATGAGCAATTTATCTTAGTAGATATTGCTGATAATACTTTCTTCATCCAACCCCTGAAGCAAGTCAGTGTCTGCTTAGATAGTTACCTTTTATGCTTTTCAGTGCCAACAATTTATGTTAGTGGACTTAATGCCTGGAGTAACAGGTGATGATGTGGAGGGGGGTTGTGTACACACTGTACACTCTGAGGCATAAATGTGATTGGTATGGTTTTAGCCATTTCTCTTTATTGCTATTTGTTCTGGTCTGTACCATCACTGAAATAAAGTTTATTCTTTATATAATGTCTCATTCATTATATAAAGCTAGAAAAAAGATTTTTTTAAGTGTCTCTTTCTGCTTCATAAACAGAAACTAGGACTTCTGGAGCCCATGGTCTCTGGTGAGATGTGTGACCTTGACAATCAGGTTCATTGTCTGGAACCTTGCAAAGCTAAGTGTGTCCGTCATCTTTCTGACCCACCTTGTTTCTCCTGGGGTCCCTAGCCACGAATCACTGCTTCCTGTTTTCTAATCCTTACTCGAGTCCATCCAGTCCAACAAGTTTTATCATCGATGACTTTTAATTTTGGGGACCTCATATGCAGAAAAGGTTAAACAAGCTTCCATTTATGACAAGCTATCATCTTCATTTTGTGCAAGAGTCCTCTGTGATGGCTAATATTGACTGTTAACTTGGACAGATCTAGACTCACCAAGGTGATGAATCTCCAGGCATACCTGTGAAGGAGTTTCTGGACTGGTTGGCTGCATTCCACTAGCTGTGTCCAGAACTCAGTAAAAGCAGAAAGTAGAGCGCCAGCCTTTATTTTCTCGTTTTCTAACAGCAGTGTGACCACCTACCTCACAGGCCCCGGCTGTCATGCCTTCCCAGTCACGTGAACTATAGCCTTGGACAGGAAGCTAAAAGAAAGCTCTTCCTTAAGTTGCATTCCTCACACATTTTGTTCTGATAATGAGAAAATAACGAATATAGAATCTTAGTTTATTTCTTTTTAGATTAATTCTCATATCCTCTGCTCTCCTTTAAGTCACTGGGACATGTCTGTTAGATCTTTGGATTATTATAAGCTTATACATATATTTAATTTACGAAGAATTTATTTGCTTCTGATCCTTTCAAAATCCTTTCAGGGGTTGTTAGTGGTTTGACCTAAAATGACTTACTGTTTTCTCTCAAAGTCAGAAATTCTAGATGTTAGTTCGGCCCAGTTCACTTTTCAGAAGAGAGTGGACATATGTGGATAATGCAAGGCTATGTTGTCATTTCAAAATATAATCAATATGAAATTATTGATATTTTACATTTCTCTTCTTGTACAAAGCCTTCAAAGTCTGCTGTGTATTTTATATTTGGGACTGATATTAGTTAGAATGTGCACAGTTTAGATGCCTGTATGCTGTATGGAGAAGGCATCGAGGGACTTCTCATCTGGAATTGCTCATTTGGTGAAATAAATTATTAAAAAAAAAAAAAAAAAGATGCCTGTAATCCTCACACACAGTTAGTGGCTTCTACATTGAGCTGCACCTCACAGAGCAACGAGGTACAAGGAAGTCCAAGTAGATCCACTAAGGTGTGAGATGCTCAAATGCCACACCATTTCCGATCAAGCTATGTAAGTAATCCTTTTACCTCTCACAGAAACAGAGTCCATCTCTTTGATGTCCCTGGTCATGGAGGGAATGGTTTCCTCCTGAAAGGAGAGTCAGTGATGCCTAGGGAAGTGAACGTTCATTTTAGATAGATATCACTGGATCTTCTATCCCTCACTTTTTCTTTAGAAATTCTTATTTATTCTCCCTCTCCCTCCCGGTCTCCCCCGCTTCTGTGTATCTGCATTGATGCCACTATGTGTGCTGAGGTCAGAGGACCACTTTAAGGATCTCTGTCTCTTTCTATTATGCTTTCTGGGGACAGAACTCAGGCCACCAGGCCTGCACAAATGACTTTACCCAATCAATGAGCACCTGTCCAGTCACAAATGATGGGACTTTAAGCCGTATGTGTGTGTGGAATTCCAGGTTACAGACCATTGTAAAAGTGAAGTCAGAGAGCTTGAGACAGCTGGTCACTCTATACCCACAGTAAAGAGAAGAGAGAACGTACCAGGCTACCTGCCTAGTTTCCTATTCCACAAATGAGGAGGATGCCTAGCACTAAAACCCAATAAACAATAGCTTTTGTTCTATATTTTATTTTGGGATACACTATTTCTTGGAACAATAGATTTAGTAAACAAGATCCCTGGACTTAGTCATCCAACAAATGTCAGAACATCCCCAATGTGCTCACCACAGTTCCAAGCACTGAGTGATATAGGAGTAAACAAAATACACTAAATAATCTGAGCCCAGTAATTAGCATTGGGCTTTGAGGAGTGGCCATAACAGTATCCTCAGGCATGTGTTTCCAGAGTTTTTAAGATGGCTTTGTATCAGGTGAGGCTCTAGGAGAGAGAGGAAGCAAGATTCTGGCCTTGTACTAAAGGGGGAATGTAGTGTGGTGTGGGGCTGGAAGTTACACATGCTGATTCTCCCGGGACATTATTATTATACAGAGTTATTTTAAATGTAAAGGGCCAGGTGGGGAGTTGGTCCAGGTGGAAAAGTGGTTGCCTTGCAGGCATGAGGACCTAAGTCTGAACTCCAGTGCTTACAAAAACAGCCAGCTATGGTGGTGCTTATTTATAACCTCTATAATCCCATCACGGGGGTCAGGGGGCAGAGTCAAACAGATCTCTGGAGTTCATTTTCCAGCAAGTCTAGTCAAATCAGAGAGTTTCAAGTTCAGTGAGAGACTCTATCTTGAAATATAAGATGGAGAGTTATGAAGAAAGAGACCTCAAAGGTAGGGAGAGAAAAGGGATGCAGAAGAAAGAAGTAGTTTTATCATAAAGACCAATAGCAATATTTTGAAGATATATAAAATTTTACAATAAAATAGAATGTGGAAGAAATCCCTCAGTTGTGGTGAATGAACAAGGCCAAATGCCAAGGCTATTTTGAGACATGCTATGCTTTATAAGGATACCTTAGTGGGAAATCCAGGAGGGGAGTATGTCAACATATTGAATTTTCCAATATATAGAAATTGTTTTACATTCTTACGTCACACAAGCTGTTTCTTGCTTCCCCTGAGAGCTGAGCTGCATGGATGCCAGATTTGGAGAAGGCATTTGTGTACCTATCTTATAGAATAGGTCCAAGATAAGACTGCACACTTTAAAATCTCTGCTTGAATTTTAATTTATATGTAAATTAATTATATATATTTATATGCAATATACATATATACACACACAGAGGGTATAGCTAGGTAGCCCACAATGACCTTGAATGCTCCTCTGCTTGCTGAGTGTTGAGGTGATATGTATCACCATGCATGTTCTGTCTGCATTTATAAATCAAGGCTGATCACTTTCAATTAGTCCTTTGTCAGATATATTTACTGATTCTCTTGAGCATAAAAAGACTTAAAATCTTCCAGAACAATGAAGAACTATGTTTAATAAAGGCAAAGCTGAGAGAGAGAGAGAGAGAGAGAGAGAGAGAGAGAGAGAGAGAGAGAGAACTGTATTGATTCTTTTGTAATTTGACTATTTCCACTATTGTGCTTTGCTTCCAGAAAGCCAGATTCTCATCAGCCTTGTGGAGAAACATGCTCCTGTGCCTGAATTGAGGTTGAAATGTTGGCCAGCAAATGTTGAATTCAATACAACGAACTATTTTTTAGTGTTTGTTCAATTAGAGGTTGAGTCAGCCTTGGAGCTAGTTGGAATGTCTGCCAACCTGACCAGATGAGCAACAGCCATGACTCACCTTTTATAATGCATTATAAATGGCAAAGGTCCTTCTATGTGTTATTGTATTTGATTCCACAAAATCCTATGTGGCAGAGATTGATTGATAATGCCTCTTCTTATTTTCTACTGCTTTATTTCCCAAAAGTAACATAAACTACATTTTTTACATAGCTTTTCAGACTAAAAGTACCACTTCACACCAGAGTTCTGACCATGCACTTCAATGCATGCATGAGAAAATGATGCACAGCCATTGAAGATTGCCTTCTGTGATCTACTGGTTAGTTAGCAGTATGTTGTTTCACTTTTTACCTCTCATGAGTGCCCCAAATTTACTTCTAAAGACTATTTCTTATTTTATTTAAACTTCTTTACATCTTTTGGTACTTTTGCTTCATTGACTAACTCAAGACCGGCCTGAATGATGTCCTTCATACCCTTGAGAAGGCTGTATTGCATGTTCTGTTGTTACTGGGAGGAGTGCTTTATGATATGCACTATTCCTGCTGGTTTACATTGCTGTTCAAATCTACTTTTTTTTGTCTTCTATCTGCTTGTTAAAGCTGTTACTGAAAGTGAGATAGTTAAATACCTGTTATGCTCAGTCACGTTACCCTTTTTGATTTTGATAATTTTTGCTCTGCATTTTGGTGTTGTGTTGTTAGAAATGTTTGAGGACATATTATCTCTTCTTGACAAAAAGGTGTCTTTGCAGCATAAAACAAATGTTACTTGGGGTTTGCGTTCATTTCCAGGGGCAGAATTCCTTAAATTATTAGACCACCCTGAGTGATCCAAGTGATAGAAATGTCACTTGTTATAGTGAAGTAAGTTTGCTGTCAGGCTGGCACATGGCTTCAGAATGGGAGCTGACATTAGAAAAATCAAGTCTTGATTGAGAACTTAGAGATTTCAGCCATGTACCTCAAACCCAGGCAGGAGGAAGGTTGATTAATAATGGCCAGTGATTTAGTTCGTTATGCCTATAAAATGAAACTTTCTTAAAAGCTTTAAAAGATGGATTGCTTTACAGGGTAGGGCAGTGTTGAACTCAGAGGGCGTGGAGATTCTGTTCTGCCCCTTTTCTGTCTTATTTGACTTCTAATT
The DNA here is from genome assembly GCA_004025045.1 of Sigmodon hispidus. Taxonomy (NCBI): domain Eukaryota; kingdom Metazoa; phylum Chordata; class Mammalia; order Rodentia; family Cricetidae; genus Sigmodon; species Sigmodon hispidus. The sequence continues at coordinate 23,123 of PVIH01002498.1, read as the reverse complement.
ATACAGAATCTTGACTTTTTCTGCAAATTTTTGAAACTGAAGGGTGGGTATTTTGGGGAAATACAAATTTATAGCCTGTTGGAAAGGAAGTTAGGGAAACCAAAGGCTCTTATACTTGTAACGGCATCTGAGGTGAAGGTGTGTTTGAACTCTTAACCCACTGAGTCTGAAACTAAAGCAAAATTATAAAATTTGAAAGTAAATCGATAGAACTGTAAAAACTATTAAATGATGATTATCAGGCACAAATGCCGCAAACTTTCTCTCATATGTGGATCTTAGCTTTGAATCTCTAATTTTGAGTCTTCAATTTGGAATACCTGTAGAAGCCAGAAAACCAGAAGGCCATTGAGAGGTGCTACCTAAAGGCAGGAAGAAGAATAGAACAAAGGTAATGTGAAAGTGAGCAACTGGAAATCCTAGGTGGAAAGGTTTAATCAAGGAGGGGTACAGATGATGGGAACATGGAGGGTGGGAGAAAGAGTTGGTCAAACTGAAAGATGTATGAAAAATCCACAGAGAAACATATTATCCTATAACCCACTTAAAAATATGATGATGATAAGGATGATAATGTTGAAAAGAGCTTGAAAGGATGTACCATGCAGGAGTGGAAAATGTTGCTCTTAGAATCTATAGATTATTAAACAAAACTACAGTGCCAGGTATGGGCCACCTCCTTATGAGTTGTTAGTTGTTAGGTTACAGCGGGCCCTACCCCCAAATAATACAAGCTTGTGCCATTCCTCTTGGTTGTTCACCAGAAACAGTTGATGAGTTCCTATGGCTGAAGATACCACATACTGTGACACTTCAATATATAAACAAGTTGAGTAAGAACTAAACTGGGAGCTTTCTCTTTGTTGTGCAGCTCTCATAGTACCAGGAAGTGCTGCTGGGGGAGAAAAAGCATCAACAGTCTTATCCAGCTGTGAACCTTGCGAACTATAATGCTAACCTGCTAGGCTAGATGTGCACATTTGTGCAATAATGGCATAAATATTATAGGAATAATCCACGGCTCTTTGAATTTGAGGTCTGTTCCACAGGAGAGAATCCATGTCTAGTATTGTAAGCCAAAAACCCAGGTCTGCAGATGTCTTGGGTCAAGGGGTAGGTTTACTACTAGTGTTGTTTAGCTAAATTGATGGTGTTGTTGGTTTTTTGCACGTGGCACGTGAATGGAATCTCAATACTGGGAATACCACACTAGAGTTTATTAGCTGGACAGCAGGCAGAGGTACGGGGAACAAAGGGAGCGCGAAGAGAGAGAGAGGGAGGGGGGGCTTGTGTGAGCACTTTCTTTAAGAGAGTGGGTGGGCCATGTTTGCATAGCCACACCCAGGGGCATAGTTGCAACTCTGTTACATTTCAGGTGAATGCGGGCCTTGGGAATGCTTGCAGGTGTTAAACTACCTTCTAAATGTCTATGTTTACATTTATAATGTCTATGTTTACATTTATACACAGACACTGCTCTCAGCCACAATCAGAGAAGCTCTTCTTTCCAGTGTTGAGAATAACTCACAGTTAAATACTCAGACCTGAACAAGATCACTGCATCTAAGGCTCAAAGAGCATAGAAGGTCGGGGATATAGGTAAGCCAGAAGATAGGAAATAGGGTGGCAAAATCCAACCTTGTGAGCAGGACACAGCCACAGAAATCACAAAATACTATCTATTGTTGCATGTACTGGGTTTTCACAAGACTGGCTCTCAAAAGTTCAGCATGGATGAAGGATGTGCTCAGCAGGCTCTACCTCTCTCTCCTGGGTTTTAGCAACTGATAGCTTCTGTGAGGGGAGAGGTCATTCCTTTTAGTTGTGTACTCACTGGTGAACCTATCAGGCTCCAGTGGATACACCCAAACCCAGAGTCACTGATTAAACTCACTGGCTCATAAAACAAGAAAATGACACACATTGTTTTAGTTTTATATGGTTCTATCTGTCAGACGAGGAAGGACCACATGCAAGTGGCTATTTATATTCCTAGAAAGATGTCAGACTTTCAAATCCTCCACTGATATCTCATTTCCTAACTTTCCACTTTAAGTTTCTTGGTTAGTCTGTTGATTGATGTAATTGTTATTCAAATAATTGCCTATAATTGTGTTCAATCAAAGAGCCCAGGAAAAATGCTTACTGCTCCCACCTGATGGATCCATGAGTCATGTCAAATACAGACAGCTTTTCATGAAGAACCTTCTAGAGAAATACAAGGCAAGACAAATTATGAAAATCATATGTACATGGGCCTTCAAAGAAGCCATAGCTCTATTTGCCTCTTCCTGTGGCTGCCCAGGTGATAGTTTGCAAGGTGACTGTGAAGCTGAAGAGAGCGAGAAGAGACTGGAGTGCGTTAAAACACCAAGGAGCTGATTACTCTTCTGGATATCTTGTTGCTTCTGATTAGATGTTTCCTGGATTGTGCAAGTTCATTTCCAAAGTTATAAAAAAAATGATTTGACAGTTTTGATGTTTTTCTCATTTCTGTTGTTGAGGAAAGTTCATGAATGTTCATTATCATTTTCTCTGGTCCCATTTTCCTGCTTTTGGCTATTGAAAAAGAGCCACTTATTTCTCTGGTTTTTTTTTTTCCTACCTGTAACAAGAAGGAAGATATAACATACACATGGGGCAGGCAAAACCCTCTTAGAGTAAGAAACCAAACAGCACATTGAGGATTATAGAACAATAAGGTAGAAGAAACTCCTTGTGGACTCTCTATCTAGACATCTATATTAGGATTAAGGCATGTGTGTCATTTCAACTACTGCTTAGTTACATTGCTAAATCAAGTTGAGGTTGATGTGTTCCTGTGATTCCTGTGACATTATGTGAATGAAATTTAAACTGAGAAGAATGACTTTCACGATATGGTCACATTCATATTCTGCATTCTGATGCCAAACCTCTTTCCTGATATCTGTTTCTCTATCAGATAAATTCACCACTAAGAGAAGATCCCATAGGAAGGATGTAGAAATAGGGTAGCTTATGAATCAGAATCTGAGATGAAGCAGATGGACATTTTAAATCTAGAAATAGCTCACATAGAGCTTTTCAAGTTGGAAGGGAAGAATTATCCGGAGGAGATTCAGAACAGAGGCATCCTTCCTTTTCCCTAAACAATTAAGATGTATCCAGTAGAAACCTTGAGTAGCAGATCTGCTATTGTCCAATTATCCCTGCTAGAAATAGTATTAGGAAGATTGAATCATAAAGAAATCTATACAGATCAATAGTAAGAAGTTTGAAACCATAATGAAAACAATTTTCATCAAAGCAAAGCTTAGAACCAGATGACATTACTGCCACATTCTATAAAATTTTAAAGAATTATTATTAATTCTTCTTGAGTTATTCTGACAAAACAGAGAGGAGGCATTCTTTCAATACATCTATAGAGTTGACAATAAGCAGAACCAAAACCAAACAAGACTGGGAGAGAAGAATTCAATATGTCAATATCTTGAGTAGGAACAGATATAAAAATCCTCAGAAAATACTAACAAATTAAATTTAATAACTTAGTGAAATGATTATTCACTGTGATTAAGTGGGTTTATCTCTTGACACATGGATGGCTTAACTGATATTTTGCATATGTGTAATACAATACACCAACAGAATGACATAAAATTCTGATGAGCATCAGAATACATGCAGCCAAAGCATTTGTTAAAATCCAACATCCCTTTGTGATGAAAACCCTGAACAAATTAGATGTAGGGGGAATAGAATAGAGATAGAAGAAATAGAATTTAACAAGATCGCATGTAAAATTCCATAGCTAAGATCACATTAAATGGAGAAAAGCTGAAAAATTTCTTTCTTTTTTTAAAAAAATATTTATTTAATTTTATGTGAATTGATGTTTTGCCTGCATGTATAACTATGTAAGCATGTCAGATGTTGAAATTACAGACAGTTGTTAGCTGCCATGTGGATGCTGGGAATCGAACTCAGGTCCTATGGAAGAACAGTCAGTGCTCTTAACCGCTAAGCCATCCCTCCAGCCCTTAAAAAAAATCTTTCTGTTGGGAACAAGAGAAGGGTGCTTTTTAAAAATTGACTTTTTTTTCAGTATTGTGCTACAAGTCCTAACCAGGCTATTCAGAAATAAAAAGCACCCAAACTAGAAAGGAGGGGTCAGGCAGTCATCAGATGACACACCTTATAATCAACAACCTCACAGGCTCTGAAGAAACTTGACAATTAATAATGCCAGTAAAGTTTCAGTATATAAAATCAGCAAAAACCAGCAGTGACTGTCTGAAAGAGAAATCAAGAAAGCAATCTCATTTACAAGTTACAAAAGTATTTAGAAATAAATTTAACCAATGAGATGAAAATTCTTATGAAAATATAAGTAAAAAAAAACTGAAGAAGAAACAAATGAACACATCCTGTGTTTATTAGGTGTTTATCAGTGTTAGTAAAAGGTCCCTGCTCCCCAAAGTGATTGACTAATTTTATGAAAAGAAGATGAAGCTCAGTGGTGGAATGTTTGTCTAGAAGATTCACTTCAATCCATATCAAAATGCCAATAATAGTTTTTACAGAACTATAAAAATATCATAAAACTTGTATATAGCCACAAAAGCATCTAAATAGCCAAAACCATCCAGAGCAAAACCAACAAAGCTGATCGATAAAATCAGTGTAGTACTGAGATAAACAATTATTTGTCCATAATGAGCAGGAGTCTAATATTTGAAACTATGAAACTTCTAGAGGAAAATACATAAAGAAAATAGTTCAGGGCATTAGAATTGGTGCGAACGTTTTGAGTAAGACACAAATGGTAGGAAACAAAATGCAAACAGAAACTAGACAAGGATTGTGTCAAACAAAAGCTAAAATGTTCAGTGTGAAGGAAAAAAAAGCCAACTGAGTGAACAGACAGCCTATATGGTGGGAGAAAGTGGCAGCAAACTGAACATCTGGGAATGGTGTAATACCCAGGAAACAGAAAGAGCTTTAAAAACCTCCTCAATAGCAAAAAAAGAAAAAGGAGAAATAGCTTTATTTTTAAAACTAGGTAATTGACTTAAAAAGACACTTCTCAACGAAGACAAACAGAAGATGGTTTACATATTCATCACCAGAAGAGAAATCTGCACTCCGTGTTCATTGACAGACTATTTCCAAGAGTTAAAAGATAGAAACAACTAAAGTGTCCATCAGCAAAGGCAATCTGGTACTTATACATACAGGACACTATTTACAAAACTATGAAATGCTGCCATTTGTGTCAACATGGATGGAACCGGAGATCCTCATGTCAAATGGAGGAAAATGGCCTCAGGAGGGTAAGTACTACCTAACGTGGTGTTTCTGTTTGGAATTCAAAATGTTGCTCTCATAGGAACTGAGAGGCTGAGTGGAGAGATTAAGGATAAAAGGTAAGGGGCAGAGATTGATCAGTGGGTGCCCAGTCACAGCTGGGGGGATAAGTGGACCCTGTGTGCTGTTTCTTGCATAGTGGAATAGACTGTATATTTCAAAAAGCTGAAAAAAGATAACAAATTGGTAAATGTTGGAGGAGGTAGACTTAATCAATTTAACACACCTACCTTGGGGCTGGAGTGATGGCTCAATAGTTAAGAACAAATGTGGCTTTTTCAAAGGATCTAAGTTTGATTTCCAGCATCTAGTGCAGGCAGTTCACAGTTGCCTGTAACTGCAACTACAGGGGATACAATGTCCTCCTCTGGTCTCTGTGGTTATCTGCACTCATGTCTCCTACTCACACACAGAAATGTGTATACATGATTAAAAAGAAAACCTAGGAAAGCCCTGTGGTTGATAAATACTTTCAGCAAAGTAGAGTACAAAATTAACACACACACACACAAACCTGAAACAAAAACAAACAAACAAAAACACAGTTGCTCTCCTATATACAAATAACAAATTAGACTGAGAAAAAAATCAGGGAAACAGCATTTTTCACAATGGCCTCAAATAATATAAAATATCTTAAGGTAACTCTAACCATGTAAGCGAAAGACTTGTATGATAAAAACTTTAAGACAATGAATAAAAAAATTAAAGAAGATATCAGAAGATGAAAAAGTCTCCCATGCTTATGAGTTGGTATCATTTATATAGTAAAAATAGTCATCCTACTAAAAGCAACTTGCAGATTTAATGAAATCTCTATCAAAATTCCAGCACAATTCTTCACAGACCTTAAAAGGACAATTTTCAGCTTCATATGTAAACACACACAAAAAATGCAGAATAGCTAAAACAAAATCTTGAACAATCAAAGAACTGCTGGAGGTCTTACCTTTCTGGGTTCAAGTTGCACTCCAAAGCTATAGTAATAAAAATAGAATGGTCTTGACACACATAGAGACTCACTGATCAATAGAATCACATTGAAGACCCAGACATAAATTCACACATCTACAAACACCTGATTTTTCATAAAGAAACCAGAGATACACACTAGGAGAAAGACAGTATTTTCAATAAATGGTACTGGTCAAACTGAATAGCTGCATGTATAATAAATGTAAATAACTCTATATTTATCACCCTTCACAAAATTCAAGTCCAAATGGATCAAAGACTTCAACATAAAACCTCATAGAAGAGAAGGTGGAGAATAGCTTTGAATTCATTGGACATAGAAAGACTTTCTGAATAGAACACCAGTAGCAAAGGCACTAAGATTAACAATAAGCAGGACCTCATGAAACTGAAAAGCTGTTGCATGTTAAAGGATACTGTCATTTGAACAAAGCAGCTACCTACAGAATGGAAAAAGATTTTCACCAACTGCACATCCAATAGCAGGCCAATATCCAAACTTTTTAAAAAGCTCAAAAAACTAGATATGAAGAAAACAAAACAGTTTAAAAGCTGAATTACAGACCTAAACAAAGAATTTTCAAAAGAGGAACATCAAATGGCCAAGAAATACTTAAAAAAATGGTCAACATCCTTAGCTACCAGGGAAATGCATGTCAAAACTACTTTGGGATTTCATTTTATACCCTTCAAAATGGCTAAGATCAATAAAACAAATGACAGCTCATGCCAGCAAGAATGTAGGGTAAGATGGATACACCTCTATTGCTGCTGGGAATGCAAAACTTGAACAAGCACTCTGGTAATGAGTGGTGGTTCCTCAGGAAGATGGAGATTGATCCATCTACACCACTCTTACCCAAAGGACACTTGCTCATCCGTGTTCATTGCTGCTCTATTTGCAATATCCAGAAACCAGGAACAATCTAAATGTTCCTCAACAGATGAATGAGTAAAGAAAATGTGGTATGTTAACGCAATGTACTATTACTTAACTGTTTAAAAGGATGAAACTTTCCGGTAACTGGATAGAACTAGAAAAACAATCATCCTGAGTGAGATAACCCAGACTCAGAAAGACAAAAATGATACATATTTGTTTCTATGAACTCACAGAGACTCTATATCACAAAAGGGCCTAGAGCTGAGAGGGAAATATACACATGCCCCATTCCTGACCCTGAAGCTATCTCCAACTGGCAGCCACTTGCTAATAGGAATTTAATTTTCTCCAAGGGAGTCTCACCTTGAGGGCAGAATGCATGTCCAAGAGAAACAAAGTCAGTGTCTCCTGGAGGCTCCTCTTTTCATAATATCATGTCAGGGCTTTTCTTTTTTAATTTTTTATCTCATCATTTACATGTATATAATGTGTATAATATAAGATTATACATATACATCTTTTAAACCCACAGATCCTTTGTGTATATAGAATGGCTTCGCCTTTAGTGTTAGGGGATTCCTGAGCATGCGAAAGACTGGGATTTGTCTCTGAGTTGATTTCATCTCACTTTCTTGTCCTATTCCAATGTATTTGTTTTTTATATTATCGTATTATATTTCACTGTTATCTCTTAGAAACCTATTTTTTTCTAATGTGACAGAAAAGCGGTTGGGTACGGGAGGGAGGGTGGAGAGGGGTTCCAGTTGGAAGGAGTAGGTGCGGGGGAGTGGAACCTGGATATATCATGTGAGGGGAAAAATCTATTTTCAAAAAAAGAAAAATAAAATGAAACAACTCTTCAAAATTAAATTTTAACCGTGAATATCTTAAAACACCACACAAAAATCTATAATATGTTTATTTTATGTGTCAATTAAAATACATTTAATTAAAAAGAACATCGAGCAATAGCAGAGTGCAGAGGTCGAGAGGTGAGAATTTCAGAGTATGGAGAAGCTGCTGCTAGTGAGGTTGTCAGAGGAAATGGAGGAAAAGTTTCAGCAGGAGGAGAAATCACCACACTAGACAGGAGCCAAGCAGAACAAAGCATGAAGGAAAGGAACAGCTTTAGACTTTATTGCCCTTGGCTGCCATTGGTTTTAGCTACTATGACTTGTGACTCCCAACTTCTATCTCTTCAGTTGTCAAAAATGCCTCAGTAAATTATCTGTTTAGATGAGAAATAAGATCGATGCCTAACTCACATCTCGGGTGCTTTTATAAGAGAATATCTTATACTTAGGTTAATTTTTCCCAAGTTCTATTCTTTTAAGATACCAGGACATGTCAATAATTTAATTAATAAGAGGGTACACACTGCTTTGGCTGGCTTTTGAGTCCTCTGCCGACAGAGGCGCGTGTGAAACTATAAAGGAGAAATGCATGCTGTAAAGCAAAGAATAATTCTTTTTTTTTTTAAACTTTATTTATTTATTTGCCTTGGTGTTTGCCTGGAACTGGAACTACAGACAGTTGTTAGCTGCCATGTGGGTGCTGGGAATCGAACCCCAGTCCTCTGGAAGAGCAGACGGTGCTCTTAACTGCTGAGCCATCTCTCCAGCCCCGCAAAGAATAATTCTAATGGTGAATTGAAATGTGGAATTGAAAACATCACCTTTCTGAACACTCTCCATAGACCACTGTGTAAGAAGCAGGCATTCATTATCTCCCTCAGATAACAAGTTTCAAGTGAGAAATGACCATAGACAACTCTTGACCTAAAGTGGAGAAAGATCCAGATGAACTCTTTCTCCATTTCCTTTGCAAGTCCTGAATATTTGAGAAAATAAGATAAAGAGCAAGTCAGGTGAAGTCAAAGTGCTACTGATATCTTTGACCCATTCTGATATAGTATAATATGCTTTGTGTCAGTGAACAAATGAATTTCTTGATATCAAGTGCTCAATAGTAGGCAGGTTAGCTCACTCAGCCATTGATCTCACCAGAGGAGAGAGAAAATACACATGATAGAACAGAGCAGAACCATGACCTGCTCTCCTTCTTGTGGGACAGACGCCATTGCATGCACAGTCAAAAGTGAGTGAGCAAAAGGGAGGGAGGCAAGAGGCCTCCCACACGCCTACACATACAAGGAGACATAAGGACTATGAAACATAAATTCTTCCCGCTACCCACTTCTCTAAAGAAAGACATTTACCAAGCTACCAAGCTAATTAAAGCCGAGTGGGATTAGAACAGAGCATTTGGTATGTGTCCCATTCTATAGCCCTTCTCTTGCCAATAAACAGCTAATTTCAAAAGCATCACATTGTCTTCATTACAGATGACAGGCAGCAGAGAGGCCAGAACAGATGTGCTTCTGAAACTCTCAAAACAACATTGTGTAGTTGGCATCATTATCAATCATCCATAGATAAAGAAATGTGAGTTTGGAGAGGTTAAATAGTGGGTGGTATCACGGAAAACAGGTGTAGAGAATGTGGGATATAAGCTCAGATTTATTTTACTTTAAAAAGTCTCGCCTCTTCCTACAGCATCACGAATCCTCATGCTGGAAGCCAGTCGAGTGGTATCAGCTGTGCAGCAGTGCTTGGAAGGAGGTGTCTCTGTTAAAAGCAGGTCACGGAAATTATTGGGAGGAATATTTTGTAGGCGGAAGGCCAGAGTAAGAGAAACTCAGTGAGATAAGACCTGCAGAGTTTGAAGTCAGCACACAGCAACTGGAGTTATTGAGTGAATTATTCTGAAGCTGAGCTTTGCCAGCCATGTGCTATAAGAGTGGTAACTTAATCAATTTTCTGGATTAACAATAAACACTGAGCTGAAATCCAGGTCAGTAGGAATATGGGTCAGGATGGGAGATGTTCCTGCTTTTATTGACAGCTCCTCAAAGTAAGGCAGAAGAGAGAGGGGCTGGGGACCGAATCAAGGGGAAGGTTTTGGCAAGACTTCACTCCATTGAAGTCCACATGGACCAAGAGGAGAAGAGAGGTTCCTTGCTGTTGCTCAGGGTCTCCTGTGAGCCAGCACAGGGTGGCCCAGGTAAGAATGGGGGTCACACAAGGTATGACAGGAATGCAAGCCATTTTCTCAGTCTTACAGGGCAGCCCAGTTCATCCCAAATTTCTTCTCATGTGCGGCACCGGCAGGTACAGCTTCACCCTGAATTTCAGATTTATTGACTAAAAAAAAAAAATTATGTATAGACAGTACATATTACCATTCAAATCAAAATGCTGCCTCGAACAGAATTTCAGGAAATTCATAGTGGAAAAAGTCTGGAAACAAAGAGAGAATTAATTATTCTTGAAGATATTCTCAATTATAGACTCCATGTTTCATTCATCATTTGTCTGGCTTTTTGTGATGACCCAGAGACATCCATACTCTCTTATTAAAAGTCTTTTTGAGCAGTGAACAAGAGTTCACCATTGCTACTGAGGTTATTACTAGATTATTATATAAAAGAGAAAATTAGAATTCTGAAATATCTTCTTCCTCGTATAGCACGTCCAATAAGCTCATAATTCTTCCTTATTTGGGTAGTTTCATGTTATAAACATTAACAAATGGCATGCTGGAAGATGAGAAAGACCTAGAATTTCTGAATCCTAGGCTTTGAGAAGGAACAGAGAATGCTAATGAGTCATATATGGCTCTCATTCGTGACATTAAGACTTACTCCAACAGGAAAAAGGTGGTGGAATGAGACAGAGGAGGCAAAGTCTCAGGGGAAGCTAAAACTGAGTAGGTGTTCTCATTGAGGGTGGAGGGTCCATTAGTATTAAGAACCCACGGTTCTCCATTTTGGTGGAGAGAGGGGAGATAGACTGTCATAGGAGATGAACTGTGTGGAATGTCTACTGTCTTGGATCGGAGAAGCTCTGACGATCTCCATTGCTCATGGTGATATGGAAGTGGAAAAATGAAGTCCTCATGAAGCAGGGCTGGGATTGGTGTAGGGCTGTGGCTTGCTCTGCCTGTGTGGGTTTCACAAATTGAGTGACAGGGACAGGAAGAAGATCCTGGAGCATTCAGAGAGGACACCAGTCATAAGGAATCCTGAATCAACAGTCCTAGTATAGTTAGCAGGAATTTAAAGAAATAGGATTGGGCTTTCCCAGAGCTCAGGCTGGGAACTTCTTTTTTGCTCCATTGGTCTGTACCAGGCTCACAGCTAAGCTCTACACAGTCTCTCCTCAGCAACTAGAGAGACCTCGAGGATGTTGCTGGATATCAGGTCCCAAAATGGTGAAGTTACTGCCTCTCAGCAGACTAAAAATGTATATGTAGATTTTAACTGAAATTACAGAAAAGCACATAGTATTTTAGCACTTTACTTTTCAGCTTTGTATTTTTCCAAAGACCCTGTGAAATTTCTTCTCTTTCTCTTACAGATGAGACATTGAGGCCATGAAATAAATGAGGTAACATTCTCAAAGGCACATAGCTGGAAATGGAGGCAGGAGCCATCTAAGTGGCTGAAAAGACTCTTGTTATTTCTATAGACCACAGCATTTTTTTAAAAGACATGTTCACCCAAGAAACACGGCTTAGACAGATAATGAGAATAACCAAGTACAGGCGCCAAACAAAAATAGTTATGGGACCACTTGACAAATTCTCTTTGAAATAACTGTGATTCACTCAGAGGAAGGGAAGATAGGTTTATAAAAAGACTCAGATATGTCTTATATAAAAGGAAGCTACATTTTGGTCCCACTGGGTTAAATCCCCTCTGTGGCTCTTTGATGTATGTATGAGTATGTCTAAAGAAAAGGGTGTTTAGCCTTAAAATTGATGAACATCAACTCTGTAAGCAGAATCTCAGAATTGACTCCTAGTAGCAGATTTCTTGGTGTCTTTGATGAACAGAACACTGTCTAGGTGGGTTGGGCACAAAGTGTCTCTAGTCCAGGTACAGCCAAGGACAATGACAAAATGACTGTCAAAGCCAATAGTTACTTTGAGTTTGCATGATTGACACAGCAGGACATGGGGGTGGCTGCCATTTTTCGTCCATATGGAATGTGGAAGGGACTTCACTTCAAATATTGATAAAGGGTCTGAGGTTGCAGCGGGTAAGTCAATGCACTTCAATAGTGAATGAGAAGGAAAGAGAAAAGAAACCCTTACAGTTCCCATACGACTGCTAATAGGCACGTTTCCTAGGCTGGTGGTATTATTGTTTGTGAATACACAAAACAATTAAAACCTAAAACAACATGATAAGACTTTCCTATGGTTTGTGGCCCAAAGAGACACAGACATTTCCCCTAAGACATCCACAAATTGCTAATATTAATGTTAGGGTTTAACATGGGTCTATTTGGTTCATAGCAGTGCTTTTACTGTTTCCTTCCGTGACCTAAAATTCTTACTCATTTGGATTCAGAACGCACAAATATCCTTCATGCCCATGAGCAGTGCCTTCTACATGGTTGACTTTCTGGGTCTCTAAGGGAGCTTTTAGCACATTAAAATTCTGTGAAAAGTATCTCACTTGCAATACGATGTCGCTTCTCAGCCTAAGGTACCACTCTAACTGGAGGTTCCCCAGGGGGACCCTGGGACATTTCTTGTAACTGTTCAGTGCTATCCTCCTGTTTTATTTTATTTTCTTCAATATTTATGGTCATTAACTCTGAAATTCCAATGGCAACACTGCCATGCCAGAAGCCCAAACCTCACCCTCTAGAAATAAATATGAATATTTCTTGTTCTTTTTTAAAAATTACCTTGCCTTATAATTTCTTTTTGTGGTGGTGGTGGTGGTGATGTGTTTGTGTGCATGTGTGCGCATGTGTGTGAGTGCAGGTGTGTGTGTGAGCATGTGCGTGTGTGTGTGTGTGTGTGTGTGTGTATGTGTGTGTGTGTGTGAGTGTGTGTTTATGTGAGTGTGTGTTTATGTGAGTGTGAATTTCCTTTCTTAATATGCCTTTAAGTTAGTGGTTCTCAATCTTCTTAATGCTGTGACCCTTTAACATAGTTCCTCCTCTTATGGTGACCCTCAACCATAAAATTATTTTCATTGCTACTTTGTAACTGTAATTTTGCTACTGTAACGAATTGTAATGTAAACATTTTGGGAAATTGAGGTTTGTCAAAAGGGTCTCAACCCACAGGTTTTTAGAACTGGTATACTACATTCTAGCTAAAGAACAATAGCAATATAACACTTCAGAGTGAAGAAAGCTGTTTTAAATCCTATAAATGAAAACTTTGAATGATAAAGATGAGGCTCAATGACACTAAATAGTAAGGTCATTTACAATAGGCATGTTAAAATAACTACTCAGAGCTGTGTTCACAGTTACCACAAACATGAATCTTAATGTTTTCTAAATATTAAACAGAGAAACCAACCTGTCAACAAACTGATAGACAGACTCCAAAATTGTAGCAGGCTGTGTTTGAGACTACACTGTGTGTGGGGAGGGACCCCAATACTACTTGGTTTGATGCTGTTGAGCCTTAGGGCTAAACAAAGTAACAGTTACCATGAAATCATGTAATTTATATTGACTCTATATACATTCCAGCAATTTAACACAGAAAAACTGTTTTTAAAAAAATTACATAAAATATTTTATTGAAAGAAATGTTTTCTTAAATATAGCCTGGGGCGTTCAAAGTAGCATTATTTGTAATAGCAAGAACCTGGAGACAACCTAGATGCCCCTCAACTGAAGAATGAATTAACAAACTGTGGTACATCTACACAATGGAATACTACTCAGCAGTAAGAAAAAAATGATATCCTAAAGTTTGAAGGCAAATGGATGGATTTGGAGAATATCCTCCTGAGCGAGGTATCACAATCCTAGAAAGATAAGCAAGGGATGTACTCACTCATTAGTGGACTTTAAACAAAAAACAAAGAACACTCAAACTGAAAACCACAACCATCTGAAGCCCTTTGGAGTGGTACCTTGGAGCCCATTCCCTCCAGAGGAACACCTGACCCAGTCTTGATAATGGGATGAGGAAATCGAATTTGCCTGGAATGGATGCTGAACTAACCCACCTTGGGACCTTGGGACCTCTTGCCCTTTCTGGGGAGGAGATGAGGAGAAGAGGAGAAGAGAAAGTGACCGGGAGGGGTCAGGAGGGGGAAGGGAGTTTGAACAAGGGGATACATGGATAAAAAATGAGACTTTATTCAAAAAGTAATATAGCCTGGACACTGATGAGGTGTAAGGAAGGTCAAGTCCAAGGTGATGACAAGTATATTTGTTTTCTTAGTTGGCTCTCACATTACCTGTGTCTGAGCATTTTGAGGGTATCCTGGGTTTGGGCATGTATAGGATCTCCATGTACATGAGCATCCACACATTCTTTTGCTGCATTGGTTGCTTTTGTGTAGCTGTGAGAACAGAAAAGGCTTATGTGCCTCTCAGTTTCAGAGGTGTCAGTCCATGAGGAAGGAGAGGGACAGGCAGAGAAGAACCGCTCACAGTATGGTGGACAGAAAGCAGAGAAAAGGGAATACAAGTAAAGGGCCAGGGTGAGATTCAGCCCCCACAGACAGGTCGCTGTGATGTGTTTCCTTTAGCGGGAGCCAGCCTCCTATCTTTTACTGCCTCTCAATTAAACCATCTATTATAATTCCACAAATGATTAGTCCATTCATTAGATCAGTCCTTGTGATTAAGTGGCCTCTGGAAGCCTATTGTAGACACCCCCAGAAGTATGCCCTGCTAATTCTATAGGTGCTTCTGATTCCAAAAAGGGAATGGCTAAGATTAAACATCACATGTGCATGTATTTAGACTTACATGCCTTTTAGATGATCAAGGATCATAAAATAGGTTACATTTCTTAAACTGCAACACTGTAACATAATCTGTTCAACACTGTTGATGCACTTCAATTAATTTTTCTTCAAATTCTGTAATAAAGACTACTGGCTTCTTCCTCAGCTTATCAGTTAAGGAAAGCAGTTTGCCAAATTTGTATCTTGTTTTAAAAAAAAAAGTAGAAGATGAATGGGGGTGAGAATGGGACTCTCTAGCACTCTACCTAAGACCCCTTTCCGTGACATCATCTTTGAAGTGGTTACAACTGAACTCATCCGATTCCTTCATATCTTGGAGACCACATCTAAAGTTTCCCCAAGCTGTCGCTCTGACAGTGTCATCTGGAGAATGCAGCTCTTGACTGACACCTGATATCCAGATTTGGGATTCCGATATTGTGGATTTGGTAGGTATCCTTGTGTGTATGGCTCCCACTCAGTCTCTTCCCGAATAAGGCTGGAAAAGAACCTTTTGTTATTTGTGGGGAGCCCATATTATATAGCCTTGCACTCTCTCATTGAAAGCTCACTTCTATTCAACATATCTGGCCTCCAGATTTACATTTTCATTGAGCTATTCCCAGTGAAATTCTTCAGTTATGTTTGCTGATCTCAGAAATCCTCACTGCTGGCCCCTGCACTATGATGCGTTTACCCAGAGGAACCATTTACATTGCACTATAGCTGTCACTCACATAGAAAATTCATATGGATGATATGAGGATATGCTCCTCCAGATTTTTGCATCACAGCAGGCCTGCATCATATCCTCTTCCTTATCTAATCTTGCTTGGTCTCATAACAAATCTAGTCTGCCAATTAAGCCTGAGTTCCATGTACATTCTGGTGTCAAATTCTCAGCCTCTCAGTTTTTTTCTATGGACAAATCAGTTGCTTTCTGAAAACAGGGCTGGTAATTAATTTATCATCCAGTGTTTTCAGCTTTTGTTGATTTAAGGTGGCCTTAAATTACTGAATTACTCCCTGCTTAATTGAGCCCATAGATTGTCTTTGGAAAGCAACATTTCCAATGTAAATGACCATAAAAGAGTGTTTTCATGACTCACTTGCTTACTGAAAATTCAATACCCAAAGCCTCCATCAGTTGCCCAATTTAATCAGCATCTGTCTGCATACTCTGTGCAGATTTTCAAAATCAAGCCTGTATACAAGGACTGATGATGTGTCTACCCACTGTAACATAAGTCTGTCAATTCTTGTGTCCTTCCTCTGGAACCCCTCCCTCTCATCTCTGATTTGCATGTCTCATTTGCTATTTATGAATCTATATATCTTTTTTTAAAACCTTATTTATTTATTTGCCTTGGTGTTTGCCTGGAACTGGAACTACAGACAGTTGTTAGCTGCCATGTGGGTGCTGGGAATCGAACCAGGGTCCTCCGGAAGAGCAGATGGTGCTCTTAACCGCTGAACCATCTCTCCAGCCCCAGAATCTATGTATCTTACACTGCTTTTAATCTGTTTCACCCATTGAGTTCAGACACAGGGCAATCCTACATCTTTGTATGCCTAGCAAATTTCCTTGAATAATAACTATTTATCAATGGATCTGTCTCTTTTGTTCACTGCTCTGTCTCTAGAAACCCAGGAAAATCTTTGGCATGGATAATTGTTGAGTAGGTAAATTGACAGTTGTTTATAATAAAACTTTACTAAAGAAATTACAATAAATAAGAAAGTAATGTGAAAGTCAGGAAAAGGATAGATACTTCTGTATTTTGTCTGAATTAGAATCCCTGAGCTACAATAAATTTGATGAATTATTTAGCAAACACAACATTAATATTTTATCTTTGGTCTAAGGTGAGCACTCTGTGCCTTTTCTGCATATCTAACATCATGGAAACCCATTTGGCTAAGGGATTTAAGTCACGAAGGAGAGGGGATATGCACACTTTGTGTAATTATCGCCACTCCACTCATCCACATGCAGGTGTTTTTAGGAAGTGAAGACAGAACAACAGATGAAAGACAGCTGTTAGGTGTGGCATTTTCAAGATACGTGGTAGCTTCAACTCCATACAAGATCTTTTGCATCATTTGTGAGGCTCCTGATTTAAATACAAAGCAAAAATTTACTGGGTTGAGAATGGTGGCACATATGTGGATCCCAGCACTGGGGAAGGGAAGATGAGCATATGTCAGGCTGAAGGCCAGTATGAGCTGCATGCTGAAACCCTGTCTCTTAAACCAAGCAGCAGCAGCAGCAATAACAACAAGGCAACAGGCTGAACTTCATGTGAAATTTGTTATTACAACACTTACTTGCTCAGTTTAACCACACATGGTTTGAGTGTAAGCTGTACTCTATAAGTCTCACGTGTCTGGACACTTGGTCCCCATCTGATGGTGCTATTTTGAAAGACTGTAGAACCTTTAGGAAGAAGTCAGTCCCTCAGGGTAAGAACTGAAGTTTTAAAGATCCATCTCACTTTCTGTTTGCTAATTCCAGAACCTCATGCTCTTGTAAGGCTAGCAATAACTTGTCAGGAACTGGTCTGGGCTTCCTGGAGATTGTACCATGCAAGAGAAGAGGGTCCTATGGGTTTTTTTTTTCTACACTGGAATTGCTGTCTGCTGAGGCAATTGCTGAGCGATGGCTGCTGGAGAGAGATGTGTAGTTGGATATTAGCTATGTCAGGTAGGACCTTGAATCCTGTTAGAGTTAAAAGCAATGCCTGGGAAAGACATGGGTCTGTGTAAATCTTGATCAACAAATGAGGTAGACATGACTGCCTATCCCAGAGCTTAGGAAGGCTCCTATCAACATCAGGTTCCCTTAGACTCAAAGCCCAAACCCATATCCAGACCCAAATTCAATGCAATGCTTACTTTAATTGGTGTCCTCAAATCAACAGGTAAAGGCATGACCTAGGTATATAGCTGAAAGCAGTAGATCATATCCAGAGGCCATATACATTAGTTTTTTGCCTCATTCTTTTACCTGAAGGTATGAGCTGCAACTCTAGCTTGGCCATAGGTAGTTGTGACTTTTATTAGGACTTCTGAGCCTTAGGAACCCCAAATTAGGTATTACAAATTCCTGATTCCTCAAGTCACCGTTCAGCATCACAAGTCATGATTCTAACTTACAAAAATGCTTTCATAAATATCTCATTCTGTGTTCCCTGAAACCAGCCCTCCTGCTGCACAGTTCTTTCCACTCACTATCCCATCTTCTGGCACAAATTTCCTTGCTGTAAATTAGACATAGCTTCGTCTTCTGTCCATATCACAATATTTTTATTAGCCTGGGTTTACTCTGTAGGATACTTCTTTTTCAAAATTAATTTTTACATTATGTACATTGGTGTTTTGTCTGCATATATGTATTGGATCTCCTGAAAGTGGAGTTACAGACGTTTTTGAGCTGTCATGTGGGTTCTGGGAACTGAATCTGGGGCTCTGCAAGAACAGCCAGTGCCCTTAATCACTGAGCCATCTATCTGGCTAAGAGGATATTTATGTGTAGGGTATTTCTGTCTCAAGTATACTCATGGGCTGGAGCTGCAGAAGCACAGTTTCATGAAGGAGTATACAAACTTGGTCTCTGTGGTGGAAACTGGGCCTCTTTCCCCTAAAATGGGTATAAGCAGTGGGACAATGTCAACATCTCTGAAAACATGTGGGCTTTGTCCTAGCTTAACTATAGGGACAGGGATAGCCTGATAGGGAAAGCAAGCAAGGGAGGCTTTCATTGTGTGTTTTTGTTGTTGTTTTTCTCCTGTCACTAAAAAGGACTGCGGTCCATAAAGCAACAAATAAATGACAGAAGTTAGACTATGACAGTCTGTATCCAGTGAAAGTTCTGAAATAGGCCAGTGACCCTGACAAAGCACGAGAGCGAAGCAATCAGTGCCAAGCCAGAGAGGGATACTGGAAGTCAACGTGCAGCATCACATAACTAGAAAGCAGGGATCTGTGGTTTGCCATGGGTTTTCTTTAGGTAAGTTAACACTCATGCCCAGGGTAGCAATGTTGGCTACGGAGTCCAGGTGATTAAATTGAAGTTTTTATGAAATGAAAACATTCAGTTTCATGAAGGATAAAAAGCAAAAATCTTCAGAATAGGTATATGGAAAACAGAATGTACACTTTTTCAGGCAAGGAAAATGTGTATCTTCAACAGAGATGGGATAGCCATGGACATGTGGTTAACCTGTAATGCAGAGCAAACCACAGAGACATGTTAAAGAAACTCTTTGTAGAAAGAAGCAGGCTTAGACTTTTTAAGACTTACCAATGCCTAACTCCCTTTACAAGGGACACAACAGAGGCCCAGAGCAACTGACATTTCCCTTAGGCTCCCAAGCCAGTTTATGGTTGGGTCAGAACCAGGGCTCCCACAATGCTATCTGCATCGAATGCTGAAGATTGCTATCATTTGACACTTTTTGTGTTGCCAGGTTCATCTCTTTCAGTATGTAATGCTGGTCATGAACTCTGACACTGGACCAGAAATAATACAGTTTTAAACCTATCTACATGTGGTATGTAGTTCCTTCCCCACACTCCTTTGCTATATTGAAATCTAAAACAGAAGGAATTCAGTTTAAGTATCCAAATGGTGCCTAGCTGGCAATTTATAGCTCTCCTTATCTAAACATGCTACATATCAAATATCTAAATAGAAATTGAAGTCATTTTTCTTTTCTTACTGCCTCTGGATAGGTAAATAGAAGGAAAAAATAGCTAGTGAAAAAATATAGAAGGGAGGAAAGAAAACACCATTTGCTTAAAGTAAACTAACCTTTATTATGGCCCCATAAGAGAAGGGTACTGCCTTCTCAGGCAGTTGCTCTGGTGATGAATCACACTCAGGAGATTAGTGCTTAGTAGAAAGGCATGGCGCAAGGTGCAGCAATCCTTTCTGTGGGAGACAGATCTCATTTCTAGCCTTGGTAGGTTGCATGTAGTTCCCAAAGCAAACATTATGTAGAAAATTCAAACTAGGAATCATTTTTGAATATTTAAAATGTGCCAAGGCTTAAACCAAGATTAAGAAATATCAGGAGAGAGACACATTTCCTGTCTCCAGGAGCTTGCTCTGTAACTAGGGAAAGACAAGAGCCCTAAATAGGCATTTACAACAGGTGTAAATGCTGTGACAAACCTGAGTCCTAAGAATTACTAGAATATAAAGGGAGAACATATTCCCAGCACTGGAGATCTAAGAAGGCATCTTAGAGGAAGTGATGACAAGGAAATGGGATGTAGGGAGAACAGAAAAAGCATTTGAGATTTGAAGATGTTCCAGGCAGAGGAGTAGCATCACAAACGCACAGAAGCATGTAAAACCCCTCTTGTTCAGCCAGGAAACTCCACATGTTCTCTGTGCATTGGTTCTTGTGATGGTTTAGTTGATTTTGTGTTGCTGTGATGAAATACTATACTGGGTAAATTATAAAGAGATGAAATTTACTTTAACTAGCAGATGGAAGGCAGGCAAACACAACAACAGGGGGCCAACATCTGCTTCTGCTTCTGGGAAGGGACCATGTCACTCCACATCATGTGATGGCAAAGAGAGAGACTGGGGATGGGAAGAAGGACACTGTGTGTGAGGGAGGTTGTTCCACTTGTAATGTAATACAATAATGACTATATCTGGTAACTAACACAGTCCTGTGAGACCTCACTCACTCCTGCTTGAGTCTTGAGGAAAGCGACCCAGTCTCTAGATAAAGACTCAATTCTTTCAAGATATGGTGCTTCCATGACCAAGACACCTCCAACTAAGGTCCATTTCTTTCTGTTTTTGTTGTTGTTGATTTCTCAAGACAGAGTTTCTTTGTATAGTCCTGGCTGTTCTGGAACTCTCTTTGCAGAACAGGCTGGCCTCGATATCGAACTCACAAAGAACTGCCTGCCTCTGCCACTCAAGTGCTTGGATTAAAGGCATGTCCTATCACTACTGAGCCTCTAAGGGTCCTTTTCTTAATGTTCCCACTACCTCTCAACATACCTACACTAGTCACCAGTTTGACAACACAGGGACTATTGGAGGACAAACCATATCTAAACTGTAGTATGAATTAAAATAAAGCGATCCTCCAGTCATTTTCTGATACTCTAATTTAAAAATGTTTAGTGCGGTTTATTAGTTAACTACTGAGTTCAAAGAATGGATTTGTAGAAAACTCAGAGTCCAAGAGTGGAGAGAACCAGCCCTTAGCTTCACTTGGGTCCCTTTGTTTTGTGCTGTCAAGCAAGTCACTAATCTCTTAATGTTTCTATTTGTGATTTGTTAAGTGAAGATAATCATTTCTGCCTACATCACAGACTTTCTTCTCATTTGTCATCAATCATCTAAGTGCTATATATCTTAATAGATTTTACATAAGCCCACACATGTACATGCACACACATTACATGTACTTCATTAAGCAGCAAGTAGACTGTAATAATTTTTATGCCTTGAATGTTTTTCTCATGCATTGGAAGTGGATGCCTTCCACACCCTGCAGCTCAAGTGTCCAGACAAAACCATCACTATGAGCTGTCATTTTCCTATTTGATTCTTAGGATGGCTCCTTATTTTCTGCCAATGGCTGTACCTCTGAATGTGACATGTGAAACTCTTATGCTGAGTATCCTTTCTTCTTTAGCAGGATGAAGACACCTTCTTTTCTTTATTCTTTCTCCTGTGCTCCTATACCTTGCTTTCCAGTTCAACTTCGGCATAGCATACAACTCATCTTCTGTTTATATCAGGACCATTCTGAAGCACAGACATCTGCACCCTAAGTGGACATTGTTAATGGTTACCAAAAGGTCCTATCTCATGTATTTCCCTCAATCTGTGACATCCAGGACAGTGCCCCAATGGCTAGCTGACAGAAGCAAGCCCTAATGCAAATCTCATATGCTCTTCTTTTTCTGTTTGTAGAAATATCCCTCTCAGTTTCTCCAATGGTGAAAGTTTTAGCTGGTTTCAGGACCAGTTGCTGTCTGTAGAGTGTGTCCCCACGCTCTCTGTAGCAGACAGAGATAAACTCTGACTGCCACGGTCCCCCCCAGCTGCTGCTGAGGGAATTTGCACGGCTACCCGCCTCCAACTGAGCAAACAGACAAGGACAGAGGACACTGAAAAACAGACTCAGACTCCCCCCAAATGTGAGGTGGGTCCAGCAGGCCCCAGTGCCTGAATCCCTGCCAGGGAAAATTGTGTTCCGGTGGGGTTCCGGTTCCAGTTCCAAGACCAGATGCTGTCTGTGGAACGTGTCCCCACACACTCTGTAGCAGACAGAGATAAACTTTAGCTGTCAGGGTCCCCCCAGCTACTGCTAAGGGAACTCGCACGGCCACCCCGCCTCCAACTGCTCAAACAGAGAAGGATTGAAGACTTGAAATTCAGTCCCCTGCCCAGAGCAGAGGTAGAGATTGAGCAAACCTTTTATTCAGAGGTGACAGGATACACACAAGCCCACGTGCCACAACTGACCAGGAGCCACCTAATCATGAACCACTGAGCCATAGGCAGATACCAGTGCAAAAATTTACATAATAATATAAAGAACAACAAGATAACTCCAGAAGAAAGAGGCGATCCTACAACTACAAGATCTGAACTGAGCAACGGAGAGGAAACAGAAGGAAGCAACACCAAAAATTCCTTTACGATAATCATCGAAGCTCTCAAAAAAGATATGAAAAATTGCCTTAAAGAAATAGAAGAAAATACAAACAAAAAATTAGAAGAGATAAACAAATCTATGAAAGAAAACCAAAAAAAAGTAAACCAAAAAATTAAAGAAACATGCCAGGAACTAAAAGCTGAAATAGAAGCAATAAAAAGGGCACAAAATGAGGCAAAGATGGAAATAGAAAACCTGAAGAAAAAAGCTGGAAACACAGATACAAGCATAACAAATAGAGTTCAAGAGATGGAAGATAGAATCTCTGAAGTGGAAGACTCAGTAGCTCAAATAGATATATCAGTCAAAGAAAATACTAAAACCAAAAAAGCCATAACTCAAAATGTTCAGGAAATCTGGGACACCATGAAAAGACCTAACTTGAGAATAATAGGAATAGAGGAAGGAGAAGAATACCAGCTCAAAGGCACAGATA
>PVIH01002497.1:22715-188035 GCA_004025045.1 Sigmodon hispidus | reverse complement strand
CATTTCTGATTTTGTTGATTTGGACACTCTCTCTCTGTTTTTTGATTAGTTTGGCTAAGGGCTTATCTATCTTGTTAACTTTCTCAAAGAACCAACTCTTAGATTCGTTGATTCTTTGTATTGTTCTTTTTGTTTCAATTGTATTGATTTCAGCTCTAAGTTTGATTATTTCCTGCCGTCTATTCCTTCTAGGTGAGTTCGCTTCTAATTGTTCTAAGGCTTTCAGCTGCGCTGTTAGGTCTTTTGTGGGATTTCTCTAAGTTTTTCATGTAGGCATCTAGCACTATGAATTTTCCTCTTAAGACTGCTTTCATTGTGTCCTACAAGTTTGGATATGTTCTAGATTCATTTTCATTGAATTCTAGGAAGGCTTTGATTTCTTTCTTAATTTCTTCCTTGACCCAGAGATGGTTCAGCTGAGTGATGTTTAGTTTCCATGAGTTGGTAGGCTTTCTTTGGGTTTTGATGTTGTTGAACTCTAACTTTAGGCCCTGGTGGTCTGATATGTTACATGGGATTATTTCCATTTTGTTGTATCTGTTGATATTTGCTTTATGACCAATTATGTGGTCAATTTTGGAGAAAGTTCCATGAGGAGCTGAGAAATATGTATATTCCTTTGCCTTTGGGTAGAAGGTTCTGTAGATATCTATGAAATCCATTTGCATCATAACCTCTTTTAGACTCCTTATTTCTCTGTTGAGGCTCTGTCTGGTTGATCTATCCAGGGTTGAAAGTGGGGTATTGAAGTCTCCCACTATTAGGATGTGAGAATTGATGTGGGATTCAAGCTTTAGCAGTGTTTCTTTTACATAAGTAGGTGCCCCTATATTAGGGGCATAAATATTTAAGATTGAAATCTCCTCCTGACCAATTTTTCCTGTGATGAATAAGTAGTGACCATCTTCGTCCCTTTTAATTTCTTTTAGCTTAAAGTCTACTTTGTTAGATATTAGGATTGCAACCCCTGCTTGTTTCTTAGGACCGTTTGACTGGAAAATCTTTTCCCAACCCTTTATTCTAAGCCTATGTTTGTCTTTGCGGTTGAGGTGTACTTCTTGTTGGCAATAGAAGGATGGCTTCTGTTGTTGTATCCATCTTGTTAGTGTGTGACGTTTTATTGGAGAGTTGAGTCCATTGATATTAAGGGAAATTAGTGACCATTGATTCATATTTCCTGCCATTTTTGGTGGCAACTTGTTTGTATTTCCTTTCTCTAGGGTATTCTTCTGTGGACTTATTGGTTGTTTGTGATTTCGTGGGTATATCTGGGGTCCTTAGGTTGGAGTTTTCCCTCTAATATTCTCTGTAGTGCTGGATTGGTAGATATTCTTTCAGTCTGACTTTGTCCTGAAATATCTTGTTTACTCCATCTATGGTAATTGATAATTTTGCAGGGTATAGTATTCTAGTTTGGCAGCCATGCTGTTTTAGCATCTGTATAACTTCTGACCAAGCCCTTCTAGCTTTCATTGTTTCCATTGAATAGTCAGGTGTTATTCTGATGGGTCTGCCTTTATATGTGAGTAGGCCCTTTTCTTTTGCAGCTCTTAAATTTTTTTCTTTGTTCTGTATGTTTTGTGGCTTGATTATAATGTGGTGTGCTGACTTTTTTGGGGATCATATCTATTTGGTGTTCTGTAAGCTTCTTGTATCTTTATAGGCATTTCCTTCTTCAGGTTAGGGAAGTTTTCTTCTATGATTTTATTGAAAACATTATCTGTGCCTTTGAGCTGGTATTCTTCTCCTTCTTCTATTCCTATTATTCTCAGATTAGGTCTTTCCATGGTGTCCCAGATTTCCTGAACATTTTGAGTTATGGCTTTTTTAGTTTTACTATTTTCTTTGACTGATATATCTATTTGAGCTACTGAGTCTTCCACTTCAGGGATTCTATCTTCCATCTCTTGAACTCTGTTTGTTATTCTTGTATCTGTGTTTCCAGCTTTTTTCTTCAGGTTTTCTATTTCCATCTTTGCCTCAATTTGTGCCTTTTTTATTGCTTCTATTTCAGCTTTTATTTTGGCTTTTAGTTTCTGGCATGTTTCTTTCATAAATTTGTTCATCTCTTCCAATTTTTTGTTTGTATTTTCTTCTATTTCTTTAAGGCTTTTTTTCATATCTTCTTTGAGAGCTTCGATGATCATCAAAAAGGAATTTTTGGTGTTGCATCCTTCTGTTTCCTCTTCATTGCTCAGTTCAGGTCTTGTATTTGTAAGATTGCCACTCTCTTCTGGAGTTACCATGTTGTTCTTTGTGTTATTATGTAAGTTTTTGCACTGATGTTTGCCCATGGCTTCAGTGGTTCAGGATTGGATGGTTCCTGGTCAGTTGTGGCACTTGGGCTTGTGTGCCTCCTGTCACCTCTCTGGGCAGGGTCTGAATCTACCCTTCAGGGACCCCTGTAGTTGTCTGTTCGCTCGATTCGATGTGGCGGTGGGTAGCCGTGCAAATTCCCTCAGCAGGAGCTGTGGGTATGGTGACTGGCAGAGTTTATCTGCCCCTGCTCCAGAATGCGCTGGGACTCTGCAGACAGCACTTGGTCCCAGAAATGGAACCAGAAGCTATGGGAGCTCAACTCTCCCTCCTAGGCTGGGATATAGGCGCTTGGGCCTGGTGACCCCTCCTCACCTCTGCGCAGGGTCTGAGTCTGTCCTTCAGAGCCCCCTGTAGTTGTTGGTTTGCTCAGTTCGAGGTGGTAGTAGGTAGCTGTGCAAATTCCCTCAGCCAGAGCTATGGGAATGGTGACCGGCAGAGTTTATCTGCCCCTGCTCCAGAGTGCGCTGGGACTGTGCAGACAGCACTTGGTCCTAGAAGCGGAACCAGAAGCTATGGGTGGAAAAGGTTTTTCAAGAGGGTTGAGTGAGGGTAATGTTCTGAGGGTACAGAAATATGTCATGAGATGTTATTTTATAGCCATGTTCCTTTATTAAAATACTACCAGTAGGTTTTCCCTCTAGGTCCCAAGACATATCTAGTTTCAGATTCTTGGCCACTTTATCATTGTCTGGTCTGACTTCCACCTCATTAAATGGGTTCTTTATTCAATAAATAATGTTTGGTTCCTAACATAACGTTTTTATCACTGTTGTATCAGTATATCTTATAGGCAGGTCACTATAAATGGTTGGATA
Organism: Sigmodon hispidus; assembly: GCA_004025045.1. Lineage (NCBI taxonomy): Eukaryota > Metazoa > Chordata > Mammalia > Rodentia > Cricetidae > Sigmodon > Sigmodon hispidus. Next base: position 184,901 of record PVIH01002497.1, on the reverse strand, counting down.
GGCTAGTCATCTGTACAAGTAAAATTTAAAGTATGTTAAATGTAGATTTTTTTCATTACGGATGTAGAAAATGATGAATAAAGATAATAGAGAACCCAAGAAGGTCTTGAAGTTTAATTTTGCCTTTTTAGTCATTTAAGGAAAAAACACAAACAAACATAAATAAGTACAACAGAAAGCTCCTCTTCACAGAGAGCTAAAGAGCAGACACTAGGGGCTTCTTTTCTATTAGCAAGATCCTCATTAATTGAAGAGGTCTTGGTGAGCTCAGACACTCATGCACCTCTGCTGAGTGGAAGTCACGGGCTTTGTCAGAGGGCACAGCTCACATGTACACATGAGAAAGCACTGCAGATAAAGATTCCAGCCTTTTGAAACTTCAATTCTTTTACTTTGGCAGTGAATGGGTATATGTGGTAGTTCATGCTAATCTAACAGAATCCATGTTTTACACCATAACAAAGGAGAGATACAGGAAATAAGAGACCAAGTTTCTGAAGAGAGATTATTTGATAGACCCCAGAATCCGGGTACTATCCTCGGGAAGGGGGGCCCCAAAAACCCAGACTCCAGTCCCAGTTGATGTAATAAGCATGAGGTTTATTTCGTCTGCAGACGGGCTACCTCCCTGCCTCCAGAGCAAGGGAGTAGCAAGGGAGGGGCAATCTCATATCTCTTTTAAAGGCTAAGACCATAAAATCACCATAGCAACTGGGGCAACACATGATTGGTCACTTTAAAGGTCACACTGTAATCATAAGGTTGCTCACAGTAGTCATGGGGCTGCCTTAAGACCAACTGGTTAGGGGGCTTTTACAACTGGGTGTTGGTCACCACTATTCTGCTTGGAACTTCTGCTATTTTAATCACAGTTTCAACCAGACCATTATGTCCTATCTGAGTTGATTATGGCTATCTGGACTGGGTCACTCTGTTTCCTGGGACAGATTTTAGTTCCTTGTTCTCATGGAGGGTACTCTGCTGAATACCTGAACTGAATGCCTGGGTCAAGCCTTATAAGCCAGGGTCCTTCATTATTGAATGAAATAATTTAGAATACTTACTAAATAATGGTTAGAATAATTTTATTTTGACTAAAATTATTGAAAATATATCTTCCATTACATAAATAATATTATGTCTGGATGTAAAAATAATAACAAACCTAACACTCCATTTTCCTTGCTGATTTACCAGAGAGGCCGAATGACTGTGGAGAGCGGGTACACATAGCTTGGTTAGAATTCCTTGCTCTTAGCACACTATTGAGCAATAAGACCTTAGCTTTTGAGATGGGTGTCTTAAAGTATGCCTGAATTAGAGAGGACTTGGGTCCTACAGAGGCTGTTGAGAGCCCAAGGTCTATTGACTGTATCCTCAGGACTGCTCTACCTCCCTGATTCAGAATAACTCCCATGAACATTTTCTGAATGAGCCTCACTGCTTTCTACATCTAGATCACTTCAAAGATCATGGCAGGTAAATGGCAGAAAAGTTTCTGTTCCTTGGCTGTCACATTCCTGAAAATGTATTTCAAGTGCTATGATTTTGAACTTTTAGTTTTAATGTTTATTTGGCTCTTAGCCCTGATGATCTTGTGACCAGGCAATTGCAAATACTACCTTGAATTATGTAACATAATGAAGGCAACATAAAATGTGACAGCTGACGGTTGTCAACAACAGTGATGACAAAAAAGAATGCTATGCAAAAAGAAAGAAGAACTGGACAGGATATATAAAAGAGATCAACAGCAAGCAAAATCAGGCCAGCCATGTTTGAGTTTAGCACTGGTACAAACAAAGCAATTTAGAACTCATTTACATAACAAAGTGTGTCTGGATCTCGGTCTTTGTTCTTCCTTGGGAATAGACCCACTTTTATATCTCACTTCCTGAGAATCCGGAACAACTGTAGAGACAGCAGCTCTGGGCCTTCCTTTGAAGTCTGTACTAAGGAGGCATTCCAAGCACAGCTGAACGTATGCTGCACCATCATTAAAAGATGATATTGATAGACCCCAGACTCAGGGTACTATCCTCGGGAAGGGGGGGGCCCAAGAACCCAGACTCCAGGCCGTTGATGTTAAAAAGCATGAGAGGTTTATTTCGTCTGCAGACGGGCTGCCTCCCTGCCTTGGAAAGCAAGGAAGTAGCCAGGGAGGGGCAATCCCATATCTCTTTTAAAGGCTAAGACCATAAAATCACCATAGCAACTGGGTCAACACATGATTGGTCACTTTAAAGGGCATACTTCAAAGTCATAAGGTTGCTCACAGTAGTCATGGGGCTGCCTTAAGACCAGCTGGTTAGGGGGCTTTTACAACTGGGTGTTGGTCACCACTATTCTGCTTGGAACTTCTGCTATTTTAATCACAGTTTCAACCAGACCATTATGTCCTATCTGAGTTGATTATAGCTATCTGGGCTGGGTCACTCTGTTTCCTGGGACAGACTTTAGTTCCTTGTTTTCATGGGGGGTGCTCTGCTGAATACCTGAACTGAATGCCTGGGTCAAACCTTAGAACCCAGGGTCCTTCAGATATGGAAACCAGGAAATCAAAGCCTGTTGCAGCAGGCTAAGCTACTCAATTGTTTTGTTTTTATGCATAAAGAATATCAAGCTATTATCCTCTATAATTTTTAAAATTGATTCTTTTAATTAAAACAGAAGTGAGTTTTATCATGAAACTTTTATGTATATACTTAATTTTGATATTATTCCTCCTCATCCTTTGATTTTTTTTCCCCCATGTGTCCTTTTGGCTAAGTATAGATGCTGGTGTTAATATGTTAACTGCAGAAAGAAATGCAAGAGGCTCAGATATGTGGCTGCTATGAAATATCAACAATCATATTAGGGGAGTATGCTTTAAGAAAGATCCTGCTGATCCCAGTACTCATTAAGACCCTCATAATGAATTGCTGTCAACTCCTGCTGGAGATGGGGCAGTCATGGGGAAAATCTTTAAACCAGCGTTATTGCTACAGCTCACCAGTGAGACTTTTGGAAAATGCTATGCAGGCATGAGATTTGCAAATGCGTACTCAAAATTCTTATCAGAGTATACACATTTATATAGAATGAATGATGATATTCATTTATGGGTTTTCCTGAGGACTGTACTATACTTAACTGTAAACAGATTTTTCATTGGGCCTGTAGTTCACAAAAAAATGACCCAGACACATATTAATTATGAAAGCTTGGCCTTAGCTTATGCTTGTTCCTAACTAGTTCTTATAATTTCAATTACCCATATCTTTTAATCTGTGTTTTTTAATGTGACTTGGTTACCCTTATGCTATACTATCCATCCTGTTTCCTCTCAGTCTGGCTAATGACCCCACCTTTCTCTCTCTCTGTCCCCAGAAGTCCTGCCTAGCTATTGGGCATTCAGCTCTTTATTGAATCAATCACAGTGACACATTTTCACACTGTGTAAAGGAATATTCCACAAGTATCTTTTACCAATATTAACTATTAATGACTCTGCATTCAAAATCGATTCAAACCACCTATGTATTGCAGCGATTACCATCTTGACTCTGTATTGAATCATGATATTTTCTGATGTGGATAGCAAAACATCCAACTGACTAGTAGTTTTGTGCACTTTCAAACATATACTTCAGAGAACTGTAATTTCAGTCAAGATTTCAGGGCCTATTGGTTAGAATTACTTTCGATATTTTCTGACAAATATAAATGTATATTGATACATTTACCAAGCTGTCTTAGGGAAGGAAGAACAATTCCCAGCAGGGTTGTTGAGGGTTTTGTTGAATGAAGCACACAGAAAATGCAGACAAAGGCTGGACTTCAGATTCAATGTATAGATTGCTGCCAGCTCTGCCTGAGACCCAGAGTAGGAAGGAAATGGTTCTGAAGGGAGTTCCTGCAGGAGTCCAGAGAGCTCTGTTGGTTGGCTCCTTTATCTGCAGGCTCTAAAGCATAGGTGGCAGTATGACAGAATATAGAATCTAAGTTCCATTCATCCATAATGGTGAATTCCAGTGATTAAAACATTGTATATGCTATTGGGATTTTGAAGCAAGACTATGACACTTGCTGTGGAGAATGACCTTCTGGCATGAGACTATGGCATAGATGGAATACTCATTCATGACTGAGGCACAAAGATGGAATGGGCCATAACTATCTGAGTTCTCTTAGACTCCCAATGTCATAAAGTGAGAAGTTCATCACAAATTCTAAGTGGTACTGTGTGAGGTAGGTCAAATCCAAGCCTGGCAAGGTTGTGCATACCTGTAGCCCAGTGCTTGGGAAGACCCTAATGTCTTCTTCTTGAGTGGATTCCTTTGACAGACTGAAGGAAGAAAACAAATTTCAAGCTTAATTACAGTTAAGTGGTCTCATGATGTGATTTCACATTGAAAGGAGTTGCTAGCAAAGATAATCACCTAAGGAAGACAATCTTCCTGATGAGTGACTTTTAAAGCAGAGAAACTTGTCACCCATTCTATGAAATGAGCTTCAGACTTAGAAAGCAACTCCTATTCATTTCTGGACATTTGTTAATGCTAATAGATGGTAAAGGCCAAGAAGGAGGAAAGGAAATGATCAGAAACTAGATGGAGTTAAACACAAAGGACACTGGAGATGGGATCAGACTGGGAAGGTGTTCAGCAATCCCAAAAGTCTAGCAGGAAGCACTCACCATCTGAACAGTGAATTAGACAGAATCATGTATTCAGATTCCATTAGCCACCCATCATTGATTGGCTAGATTTGGCATGATAGACGTGAATGGAGTAGTCTTGCCGTATTTCTGGTATTATTTGATCAGGAGCAAAGACTAGATTGTGCTCCAGGGTGGTCTGCATTTGTCTTTTAAATGAAACTAGATGATATTAATTGTGGCATTCTCAAAATTTATCATTTTTTTTTTACATCTGCCCTTTCATGCCATAATCTCTTAAAATGTTGGGAAAACATCACCAATCACAGGATAAATGGTTGATAATTTTACCCCTTTTTGCTCTATTTACATGGGTTCTGCGGACTGAACTCAGTCAATAGCTGTGCCAGCAAGGACATTTGCTGGCTGAGGCATCTTGCCTGTTCCTTTGTCTGTGCTTTGATTGTTCCTGGAATGTCCTTAGTTTATTTTCTTGGTCGTTGATGCACATGAGTAGCACCGCCTTTTTTTTTTTTATTTTATGAGAAAATGGTGGTAATAGAAGTGATGGATGAAAAACCCCTAGTTGCTAATTTGTCCCAACTCTTTACACAGAGAGCAGACACTGTAATCTTTTAGAATGTATTCATGTGTTTCACTCTGCTTGCTTCTGCCCTCCCCAACCTCTTTCCTCCTTCCTCCCTCCCTTCCTTCCTTCCCTCTTCCTTTCTCTCTTTTGTCTTTCCTTCATGTCTCTCTCGCTCTTTCTCACTCCGTCCTTTCTTTGTTTCCGCCCTCTCTTCCTCCTCTTCTACTCATTCTCTCCTTCCTTTCCTTTCTCTTTCCTCCATTTCTATTTTTTTCTCTCTCTCTTCTTCTCCATCTTTTCTTTATGATTGTCATTTATCTTCTTAAAACAAGGCAAAATACTCTGTCAATTTATTCCTTTTTCTGATTCTAGGACCTCATTTGAGATTTTAATACTTTGATGAGTTCAGAGACAACTCATTTTCATGGTTGTTTTTGTTTCAGGTTCTAAACTTCATACTATTTCTGGGGCATCACCTAATCAGCCAGCATTCACACTGATTTTCTAGAAATTGATTCTTTCAAGTACTTTGATTAGTTTTACAATAATCTTACAACTCTTCAAAGCCTCTGGTAGATTTAACTTAATGCCCAGGTATGCCTATGGGGAACTTCTTTGAATTGTTAATGCCAGGGAAGAGAGTGCCAATTGCCCAGTCTCTCTAAAGGGTCAACTTTAGAAAATGCCTTGCTCTTTGTGTGAGGACAGAGACCTAACTTCAAGTGTCTTCTCCAGATGGAGATTCCAGAATTACTTTATTTCTGGGAGAGGAGAGAAGGCAGTGCTTTCTTTAGCTCCTTAAATATTTTAAGTCTTCATTTCCTGTCCTGTTTGTCTGTTCTTTCTCCTTCCTTCATCCCTCCTTCTCTCCCTCCGTCCCTCCTTCCTTTTCTCCCTCCTTCCCTCTCTCTCTCTTCCTAATAATGAGTCTTTATTTTGTATTGTATATACTTGTTTCATTTTAATAAAAACATGTATTTTAAGTTGTTTTATTTTAGGACAATTTAGGACATTCTAACTTTATAGACAGTATTTGTTTTCTTCTAGGGTTAAACTCTTTGAGACACAAAAGTTCTCTACTTCAGACAGTACTCATTGAATACTTATTCTGTGTTATCCACAGTACTCCAATGGTTTGATAATAATTATGAAAGTATACATAGATTTTTGTACTTGTGAGGTTTGTAATCTTGCATTAGTCAACTAATGAAAGTAAGAAAATGTGTTATAAATGTGAGAATAAGAAACAGAATACTTTTTGACTATAAGCCCATACTATAAACCAAGCTCTGCGTTCTGATTGGTTGTGTTAACTGAGGGTGGAAAAATCCAGAAAGGACATCTGAGTTATAGCATATATTCCATGATACAGAAAATGAGATAATATTAGAGAGACAGAGGAAGGCCACTGGGCAGATAGGTAGAAGAAAAAGATTGTGTGAGGTGAGTTTGATGTAGAAGGTATAGGGTATACAATGATTTGGGTCTTTTTAAAAATATTTATTTATTTATTTTATGTGAATTGGTATTTTGCCTGCATGTATAACTGTGTAAGGGTGTCAGATCTTAGAATTACAGTTGTTAGCTGCCATGTGGATGCTGGGATTCGAACTCAGGTCTTCCAGAAGAACAGTCAGTACTCTTAACTGCTAAGCCATCTCTCCAGCCTGATTTGGGTCTTTTATAGAAAATAAAACAACAAATCAAAACAAAAACAATACACATCACAGCACTAAAAATTTACAAGTTGTATGTGAATCATGAAGACATTAGAAGATCAAACCATATTGTCATAGCTGCTGCAGGAGAGAAGCCAACTAGAGAAGCACATAGTGCGAGAGAAGGAGGTGTGTGTGTGAGTCAACAGCCTGGACACAAACAGGAAGAGAAGAGGTGGGGGGTCTGTGGTAGGTTCAGGTGTTATTGAGGAAGACCAGAGGCAGGGCGTTGAGGTCTTGAGGACCATGGATAGGGTGTGGCCAGCCCACTTTGAAGACTGGTTGCATGCTGCCTGCTCTTTCTTTTTGTTCCCCAATATTGAGGGAAAATTGCCACCTGTGTGGGACATTTCAATCCTCCAGGAATTGCCCTAAGATTTGATCTCGTATCAGTGAGTATTTCATACAAACCCTTTAATAAATATTAATCATTTTATTGCCAGTGAATAATTCCTATAGTAGGGATCAACAGCCTGGACCCCCAACAGCAAGAGAAGAGGTGGGGGTTAACTGCCTATACCCCACAGGATAATGAAAGAAAGCAGAGCTGAGGCAAGCTTCGTGCCACATCTCCTGCTATAGTTTTGGCAATGAAAATTACTGAATAGCTTTAAGCTGAGCATGACAGAGCCAGTGTGGTTTCCATACTGCTGGCAGATGAGATGGCAGTGTGGAGGATGGCTTTGAGAGCAGCTAGCCAACAATGCCATTAAGAGGCTGCTGAAGATGTGCAAGGAAGGGTCAGCTGGCTGGGTCTGAGAGAGGGTAACTGTTCAGTATTGTAGGCAGCTAGAATTTATTATGTCAGCAACTCCTACTTACCAGCATAAAGAAGTAATCTAATAATGGGGCTTTCTTTTAAATGCCCACAGCAGAAAAGTCTGGGCCTTCAGAAGAAAGTTCTCAAACCATTCAAAGAATCTCCTCAGTTAACATGAACAGTTTCTTCAATTTTTCTGTTTGAGCAAAGAATTAAATTTCCCAGCTCAACAGAATAAAACTTGTCTCTACCATAGATGTTGGGAGCCAAAGCCTAACTTAGCTATATTTTATAAGTTAACTCCTACAGCTAGCCATTTACCAACAGTCTATACCCTAGATAGCCAATTACCAGAAGACTACACCCCTTATTGTTTTAAGCTAAACCATGACTCCAGACTTTCTCCTCGACCTTCTCAGATCAGCAGGTGACATCCTTCAGGCCCTCAACTGATAACAGATAGATTTCCATATCAATTCTACCTTGTCTGTTACTTCCCCTCACAGGCTTGCCACCACTTTTGAATATCCCACCCCTTTCCTCCCATCTACCTTCATGGCAAAGATTCTGTATTAATATTGGCTGAAACAATAAAGCTTTGGAGGACTTGATCAGAGAGATTTGTCTTGTCCTTTCATTCTTTGTGTTCCTGCCTTCCATTTGTTTCATTCCCAGGTTCAGGTCCATGCTGAAGATCCTGCTGGCGGGGCACATAGACACTCCCCCCAGTGAAAACAGGAATTCATCTAATTACTCTGGGCTTTCCCCAAAGCCCAATAAAGAATTGCACAGAAAATGAAAAAAAGTTAGTCAATTTTGCTAAAAGTCAATTATTACTGATGGAATTGTTTATGTTCAAATGTTCAGGTGCAACTCTGAGTAAACTCAATGTTCAGGATGAGGAATGTTCCAGCCTCTTTATCTTTTAGTTTATTTATTTTTCCACTCTCATTCAAAACTATTTTAAGTCTTTGTCCTGACAGCTAACTTGTTAACTGCTTTCTGACTAGGTGGCCTTATACCTGTTTTACCAAGAAAATAATAGACATCAAAAGGAGTCCTTTCATTTTAACCCTCTTCATACAAAAGCTTGTGTCTATAATTATGGACTTGTCTTTTCTTTTCTCTTTTTGATTTTTGTAAGATAGTATTTTTAAGCTATTCTTACACATGACAATGTATAAATATAGTCCTGCCTGGGCTAAAAACTTGTTGATAAACACAAGATGTCAAAATCGATATTTTCAATATTTATTAATAAGGCTGACACAACAGCCTTTATACAGCACAATTTTGATAAGTTATCAAGATACAACTTGTGTATAGTCACAAAACCAAGACATGTTTTTACATAGAGTAAAACTCAAGACAAATTTACAAGCATTTTGTTCTACACAATTCTCATGAATTTTCAGGTCAGTTTATACAATCAATAGCCCAAGAGTTTGCATTTGTTCATTAAAATTTTTAGACTGTAAGGTAAACAAAAAATAATAAAAAGATTAGCAAATCACCAAGAAAGCATGCAACATATAGTCAGAAACGAGACACATCTCCGAGTACTTCATGTTTTAGTGGAAATAAATTTTATTAGGTTTTAAACTTTTCTTAGACAAGAAACACCTTTTTTTTTTTAAATATATAACAGATGTGTTGTTAAGATATTAGCACACACATTAATCAGTATGGGAGCACCTGAGCACATCACTGAACAGACACGCGCGCGCACGCGCGCACACACACACACACACACACACACACACACACACACACACAGAGTCCAATGACAAACACAGTCACATGCTGACTTCCAAAAGATGAGGTTAGTTCAACCACTGCTATGTTACCAAATGTCTAGTTATATACAGGGTAAGAGATTCAGAAAATCCTCTCAGTCTGCCTATCAGATAAAGAACTTGATTAAGTGATTCTTGTTTAATATGTATCTTTAATAATATCCATGTGAGACATACAGAAGACACTGCTATGTCATATTCAAAGAGAATATAAGTTTCACTCATTCATTCTTGTTTTACACTAAAAGGCAAATCGTTATTAAGGGAAAAGCTCATGACTATTTATAGAGCTTTCAGTTTCATTCTGAACTCAGAAGAAGGGAGCGTCTCTTCTGTCATTCATAAATTTATAAACACAGGTAGCTATAGTTGGCTAATTTTGGACTATTTGACATTATAGCAATTAAAATAAGTTTTTAAAAATATTGTTAGTTATGATTTAAATAATAAAGTAAAAAAATACTATAAACATCTTTATGGTATTTTAATGAAATGAAGCATTGATTAAATAATTTCTAATAAATTGGGCACAATATAGTAACAAATAATTTACTTCACATCACTGTCACCACTATTGTTACTATGGCTACCACCAATATCATAACAGCCATTCTTTAATGAGAATCAATATCAGCTGGTTACCAGCTATAATATTCCCAGGATACAATTATTCTAGTGTCTGTGACTCCTCAAATCAACCTCATAGATATGCAGAGAATGTATATTTAACTATCATTAATTACTAAAGTATGGACAATATTAAGGATCAAGGGCAATTGCTGTCTCTTAATATTGAGTGTTTGAAACAGAAATGGTAACCAAACAAGTTCACAGTCACCAAAATCTTTCATAACATTTAGTAAAATCAGAGAAAACACCACCTTCTTACTATTATTTTTATCTGCATCTGTAATAACAATTCTGTAATTTTACATCTTTAATAAAAATTCACTCTGTGCTTTTTCTTCTCCAGCTGAAAGATTCCTTTACTACTATTTCTTTTAAACCAACAAGCAACTTCCATCTTTGATGACTCAATGGACTAGTTGGAAAAACAAAATGCTTCTCAAGGTGTAAGTGCTGCAAGAAGATTAATAGCCTAGTGATTAGAGATTATAAACTGTTACTGTTAAGATAGAAAAGCTAATTCTAAAAACAACATAAAATAAAAAAATGGAAAATCATGTGTTGTGTTATTTACAAAAAAGTAAAAAAAAAACCACTAAGAGCCCTATTTGCAATTTAAAAAGAAATAGTTCTGCTGTGAGAAGGGCAGTCAGCATTCCTCAGAAGGGCATTCCTATAAGAATTGGTGTTGCATAGAGCAATTCCAGTTACAGCCTAGGAGCTTGGTCAGCTGCAAATGGTATACTGGCAGGATCTTTTTCTTTTTCAAGGGGAATGCTGGTGCATGAAAAGAAGCTCTGCCATTGACCCTCATGGTTGATCTAGCCCTATTGCTAGCTCCTTGGAATAAAGGGGCAGCTGTATTAGAAAGGCTTCCATTAATTCAGGCTTATTAGCTACTCTTGGTGATCTTTCACTGGTGGGCCCTCTAATTGCATAAGTTGTAACTAGGATGGAGCAAGCTATCTGGCTACATAATCTTTTATGAAACCCTTGAAATACCAGTGGCTATAGAGCAGGGTAAGAGATGAACCATAGTTGCCTGTAAGAGCAAATGGCAGAGCCTTTGATGCCACAAAATACTCTTAGACCCCTTTCCTCCCGAGTTCTGACTGATTATAGGCTGTCTCAAGCCAAGTGTCTGCTGGAAATATCCATGGTAACCACTAGCAGATCTAGTAGTCTCTAAAAATAAAATGTTAGCAATATCCTATCTTTGAAAGTTCACATCTCTCATGTTCACATTAGAAGACTATCAGTGGTAAATGGTATTGCATTTTGAGAGGAGAAGATATGAAAATAGAGAGAAGAGAGTTGGCACAGTAGGACAAAGAAAAGTGAAGCAATTTTTTTTTAATGAGTGTAAGATATACAATTTGGCATATACTAGAAATTTTTACTTGTAGGATTTTACATTACTTTTAAATTTAATGTTTTTCTCTAAAATGAGAAAATTCAATATACAACCAACATTTTTGAGAAAATTTCCTATAATCTCACAAAGACCTCATCTTAAATAAAGTAACATTGTTTAGGTTCAAATACTCAGCAAAGCAATTTGGTTAATTTTGGGTAGGATATGGGAATGGGGTAAGAACCATGAACTTCAGTAAATTTTGTATAACTAATAATTTTTTATTTAATCTTCTATCTTTTTCAAATTAAATGAAAGTTTATATTTAATAAACATGAGTTTTGGAACAAGTTACTGGTTTTACTCGTGCTGACGCTTATATCATTGGTTGGAAGTTGTTTCTCACATACAAAAATTAAGAATTAAAAAGCTACACAATAACTATCTCTCATTTTGTTTATAAAGCAATACTTAGAAATGTGCCTTCCTAATTAATAGATCTCTTTATTTAAGCATTCCAACATTCTGTGAGGAAGGATAGGAAAACATCATAATTTAGAGAGAAAGTGAACTTATTGTGCATTTTCCAGGTGATAAATACAAGGTTAGTAGCAAAATCAGGTCTTTAGAGCCAGCTGAGTGCATTTCCTATAGTTCTGTGTAACCTGTCTTTATTGACACTGGTGGTTGATAGGGAAAGAATGCTTCATTTTATTAATTCACACATTGGTTATTAAAATAGATCAAATATATTTTAATTTCAAGCACTGACTTTTCCCAGCCTTTCTCAACATTAGCTTTCTAATGATATTATCAACAACAAGAAGGCAGAATAGGAGAAAAGACTTGATGTTAGGGTGTTTGTTATATTGTCACTGAGTTTAGAGAAAAACCACCAAAAATCAAAAAGTGACAACAGTTTAATCAATGTTATAAGATAAATATGATTTGTTTGCCAGAACAATAATTTTATGTCTCTGACAATATATTATCTAAGAGAAAGGAAATACATAGACTAATTCATGTAACGGCAGTTCCTCAATGACCATGCAAACCTCTTTGTAGGACACACCAGTTAATCTAATTGCCTTGATGTAGAAGGTTGAGAAGGGCTTGACTCAGTGGAACATTATAGAGATTAAAATGTTTTCAACCAAGGTACATATTTTGTGGGTCAGCATTCTTCTTTAATATCCAGTCACTAGTTTTTGTTTTGTTTCTAGATAAATACAGTTTAATTTTAACCTACTATTATTTTCACTCTTCACTATTTTAAATTACACTGAAAACAGATGTGCTTTTGCCACATAGAATTCAGGCCTACTGTGTATAGCTTTCTAATGTAGACACGGGGAAACATGCACAGTCCAATTTAAAATCCACTGTTCATAACTCCTGCTTAATTTTCCCCATAAACACAGTCACCTTCTGGTCCTGTAGATAACTCATGGATGCATCTTATGTCAGAATTCCAAAGCAGGAAGTTTTATGTGAATATAAGACTAGAAGTTTTGAACTTTCCAAAACCAAGATTCCTGTACCAGTCTCTTTCAACAAGGTTTCTGTGTGTATAAACAATTGTTTTCACTCTTTCTTTGACCACCATAAAAACCTTTGTGCCTTTTTAAATCAGCTCCAGCTCAGTCTGCTCCAAGACTTCTGCCTTAAAAAGTCAAACCTCTTTTCAGACTTTTCAGAGTTTCTCTTCACAGCTTTGAATAATCCAGTGACTCGGGCCCTATTTTCATCGGTTTGCTTTCAATACGTGAACGTTTTGAGTCATTTTATGTTCCACAACATTTCAATCTGTCTGCTTTCTGTTTCCTATTCCATGTTTGCCCCTGAAAATGTAGATCAGCACAGTAGTGCTCACCTACAGTCTGGATCTGAGGCTGTGTAGCTCTGTCCCCTCAGCCTGAGCAACACGTCTTCAGTGTGTCTGAGTAGGACTGAGCAAGAGTTTGTGCCAATTCACGATCCTTTTTCTCAGATCCACTTTGTCAAGCCAGATACAGGCTTCTCCAATCAAAGTCTTCTTCATAAACTTCCCTCCATTGGAGAAAAGTAAAATCTAGAAAACAAAATCAGAATTATACAGATAGAGATATATACAAAAGTACATTTTTCAACTTTCCAAGACTTTTATCATCAAAAATAACAAGGACAAGAAGGAGATGTGAGAGTGGTACAAGTTCTTGAAAGAAAGGATAAATATTAAAATATCTATAAATATAAACTAATCCTGTTCAACATTTTTATTATGCCCCCAAATTTTATTATATCCCCAAATCAGACACGGTGAAGGATGGGCAAATGTGCTCTATAAAGGGGAAATCTTATTCTAATTAGATATGTTTAAATTGATGCAAAATTTCATATTTAAGATCTGTAATTCTAGATATGACAACCACTTCTAGTTTTTGGTTTGTGGGTTTTATCACTAGAGTCCCCATGATTGTATCAAGTTAAGTTCAGAAGAAACTCACGTTTTCTTCCTCACAGCCCTCCTCTCTACCCTCTGAGTGACACCTTTGCTTTCAGAAGCTTTAGAGCCATCCTTAATTATTTGTTCCTTCTGACCTTTATATTAGCTAATTCTGTAAATGAAGCTTAAGTTTGTTTTCTTCAAATATATCTCTATATATTTTAAAAATAAATATATGCATATATTTTAAAATTTTAATTTATGTGCATATGTGTCTAACAGAGTCCAGACGAGAGTGTCAAAGTTCCTGAAGCTGAAGATACATATTCTGCTCTTATCCACATGTCTTCCCCTCCTTGTCTACTGAAGGTATGTTATATGAAAACCATTCTGCTAGATTGAAGGGGAACAGCTAATGAAATTTAGGCCTTACCATGGAGAAATAGTGGCAGGTAAGCACATAAATTATTCCATAGGAGAAACTTTGTATAGTAGCATAATAACATAAGTTAAATAATTTGTGAATGATGTGTTATCAATTGTGCTCAGGGTTCTCAGTAAAATGTATATTGGAAGATGGAAAATGGTAGTAACATGAAAGAAAGATATGAGCAAAGAACTCAAGACTTAATTAGGACTCAGATGTGTCTGGAGTATTGAGTGAGTAGAAAAGTGATGCGGAACTGAGACTAACTCAGTATAGCTGAAGGTCATATTGGAGGCCTTTGAATGACACATGAAAACGATGTTTCACTAAAGAGCTTTAACGGAAACCAAACAGTGTTTAGTAAAGATAACTCTGGCAGCAGTGTCATAAAAGAGGTGAGACCTTGGTGAGAAGCTGACTAGTAAATAAAGTGCTGTAAATAACAAAGCAGAGAGCCAAAAAAGTGTCAGTGAGAGTGGCCATGGGAGCAAGAGAAATTCATCTAAAGTAGCAAAACAGAGTAGAGAATTGGTGGATGATTGGATAGAACAAGAGGGTTCAAAGGGCTCCTGAGGTGATTCTTCTAATGATTAGCTACTACACAGTGCATGATCAATACATAAACATTGAGTAACTGAATGAACAACAAACATAATATGAATGGAAAAGTTAATCAGTAATAGAAGATACAGTTACCTGAAGAGAATGGCCTGCAGGACTTAAGCTGAATCTAAATGTTTCATTAAAGGAAGGCTCTCGATCATGTCTGCATACCCTTGTTTTCTTCTTGATAACCTTTTTTTGAGTAGAAAGGTTTATCACATATATTTTCACATATAAATCTGAAAATAAGAAGTAAGCCTGTTAAGTGTCATTTTCTGATGCAGGATCCTGTTCCCTTTACATTCTGTATAGGCACAGTAAATTGTATATAATTTGTTACAGAAAGCATACAGTTTTCTCAGAAATTTAAGTTAATTTTACTGTTGTTTATTAAATGTTGCACTCTATATGCTGGAAAATCTAGCTGAAGACTAGGAACATAATTTTATTTAAAATGAATAAAATTTTTATAAATTTAATAAAACTTTAAAAATATTCTTAATGTATTTTAAAACATTTTTTAAAAGATTTATTTATTTATTATGTATATAATATACAGTAGAGGGTACCAGATGTCATTACAGATGGTTGTGAGCCACCATGTGGGTACTGGGAATTGAACTCAGGACCTCTGGAAGAACAGTCAGCACTCTTAACCTTTGAGCCATTTCTCCAGCCTTATCTAAACATTTCAGAAAATTTTTTTCTAATGCATTTCATACACAAGTAAAAATCTAGCTAGAATGACTCAGAATATTTATGACATGGTCCTAGTCAACTAGGAGATATCCTCCATTGATTATTACTGTGAGGCTAGATACCTGGTAAGTGATCAGGAGACTTAAATTTGTAGGTGATGTTTCTGCACTGGAGAATCTCAACTATCAGCTGTTCTCCATCTGTTTTCATTTCCTTTTTCAACGCCAGCTTGATCTCTCCCATTATTTGAGTTTTTGCTAAAAGAATTTGAGAAATACAAGTTAAAGAATAATGAACACGACTTTACTAAATACTTAGCATAATCACTTTTACATGTTCAGTTATGGGAGGTTTGTTGTAGGTTGTGGTTATAAGGCAGAGTCCAAACCCTTGAAGAGTAAATAGCTTCATGGAATCACATTATTTAGATATGCTAAATATAATGGTAGGCTAGTAACCAGGGAGATAAAAGAAATTGTAAGTACAGGTATTACTCATCTGTAGAGTCTTAGGCTTGAAGAGATAGCCAGTGTATTTGTAGAAAGAAAGACAAAAATAGAAATTACAAAATTCTACAGCAATAAATAGTGGATTAATATTCTTTTGAAATATAGTGTTTTGTTTTCCAACAACTGTGTGTCACCAGGCTTGCTCAAGAATAGATGGTAGGATTAACGAAAGCTCATTGTATGGTGTTCCCATTTTCTGTTTCCTTTGTAAAATATAGACAGTAGTGGTGTGTGATGATAAAACTGCATAAGACAAAGGTACAAAGGATGTAAACTTGGTTCATTTTAGTTTCTTCTGGTGTTTTTTTCTTTTTTTTAAATTGAATTTCATGCCACATCAAATCTGTTAATAATCCACCTATTTCTTTATTAATTCATGGACTCATTCACCAACTCATAATTTCTTCACTATTCTGCTTTTGGCTGTGTACCCTGCTAACATAATGAATATAATATGTATAAAATATTAAAATATAAATGCAAGTTTATTTTTTAAATTAGAATCCTATATTTTTAATGCTAATAGATATAATCCACATAATTAAGATTATCTTAATTTTTTAACAGTACAAATATAGCCTAAAAACAAATGCTTGAGAATACATTGTTGGCAGGTGTGCTTAAAATAAAATATAAACTTAGTTATTTTTAAATAGTCATTCATCCAGGCACACAGAATTTTTTAACTATTGGGAAGAGATAATTTAATTAGATATTTCTATGGATAAATAAATGACTTAGAAGAAAAGTTCTGAAGTATATAATATGTAGTGTCATGGTTTCAAAGAGAATGTGACACAGGACCTCATCCTGGAAAAGAGCTAGAGCTGAGATTAGGATGAGGATTAACTGAGATGCAAGGAAAAAGGAAGTCTTCTAGAAAGAAGGAACATGTTAGCAAATGGGAATATCATATGAGAAATCCAGGCCTGAAGGATTGCAAGGTACTGTTCACTGGGGCCTTGGTAAACAGCTTTATTTTACACATTCAGAGCACAAGAATCTATTGAAAGTCTTCAAAGACACCTACCAACAATGTATTCTCAAACATTTATACTTTAAAAAATCAGAAGTGCCTTACTTATGTGGATTGTATCTATCAACATTACAATTTTAAAATTCTAATTTAAAAATAAAATATAAACTTAGACATTTTAAATAATCATCCAGCATAAATGAACAACAACATATTTATAAGTAAATGAGGAATATTATTTTATGTAGTTTTCAAATTTTCAAAATGCTTGGCTTAAGAACAAGTGTAACCTCATAAATTCAACATTAAATCCACTGTGACAAACTATTTTCACAGAAATATGTAAAGTTCATTAGGGGTTGGAAATAGTATATTTGACATCTATTTTGGACAACTATCAATAACCTTGATACTATACTAGGATTTAACTAGATGTAGTTTCTTGGAGGTTATGGGCAAAGTAAGATCAGAGGAAAATGGGCATTCTTAAAATTCCAATTTAATATAAAATAATGATCAGAAAACTGCAAAATTACTTTGATAATGGTATCTATAAGAAGGCTAAAAAGTGATTAAATTTCTAACCCTAAAACAAGGAAAAAAGCAAAAACAAAACAAAACAAACAAATAGCAAAAATAAATACCAGGAAAAAATAATAGAAAATAAACACAAAAATTTGTAAGGTAGAGAATTAAACAGAGTAATAGATCACATTAACATATCAAAGTTTTGAAACTTTGACAAATGTTAGCATTATAGAAAGACAATAGTGAATTAGTCTACAGCAAGTGGGCCTTAAGTATGACATCTTAAAGTTGTGTGCTACAAACATTTTAATGTTATGAGTATATTCTAATACTGTTTGGCTTATATTTTGTTCACAGTTTATCGTAGACACGAAACCATAAACATCCAATATATTTACTTGAATTTGAGTGAGCCAGAATTCTGTTCTGGTTCATTAACTTATTTCTGAAATGTATTTCCCAATATAGCTCAGCTGGCCTAGAACTTTTGATCCTTCAGCCTCAGCCTCTGCAGTGCTGTGATTTCAAGCATTACACGATATACCAGCTCTCTTCTTAGGACACTTAAATGGGAATGAATTTGCCACCAGGCCTGATGACTCATATTTAATCCCTGGAAGACACAGGGCAGACTAACAAAGCTCTTCCAGCTTGGCTTCTGACTTCTCCAAGCACACTGCGCCACATTTGAATATGTGTAAAAAAGGAGGGGTGAATCTCAGGGAGGGGGGAGATGGGGAGGAAGGGAGGAGGTTGGGGGAGAAATGGGGACCAGGAGTGGAGGGAGAATAAACTGAAGTCAGGGTGTATTGAAAACAAACAAAACAAACAAACAAGAAACAGCAAGCAACAAACAAAATACTATCAACACAGTTTTAAAAGAATGTTCCAGTCCCTCTGAACTTTTAAAAGACTTTTCTCAGGAAATTAAAAAAAAAAAAAGTCCAATTAAAAATGAAAAAAAGGACAACTTTTAGAATATCAATCCTTAGCATCAAAGAAATTAGAAAAATAAAAAATACTTAGTAAAGTATTAGGCTTTAGCAACCAAACAAGGCAAATGCTGTAGTCAGTCTCCTATCAAAAAACCTAAAAGCAGTTATTTAAACATAGAAGGATCCCAGCAAAGCCCAGCTCAGCAGTGTCTCTAACTGTGTTACCCATTGCATAAGTTTACACAAAAGAGAGTTGGCCAACACAAAAAGAATGAAGATCTCAGCCCTGAGTGGGTGAGCAGGGATCTGTGGTGGAATGTTCTCTGTATAATGTAAATAAAGGAGCTGTTTTGGCCTATGTACAGCACCATAGAAGTGGGTAGAGAATCAGAGGGCAGGCAGGTCGGAAAGGGTGGAGTTAGTCACTCTCCATCTGACCCCCAAGAAGAATAGACATATAGAGGTACCGGCCAGCCACAGGCTGGGAGCCACGTGGCGGTCAAATCAATAAAAATAGGTTAAATTAAGATAAAAAAAACTAGCTAAAAATGTGCTTAAGATATGGGCCAAACAGTATAAAAGATATAAACGTGTGATTTCATTTCTTTAAGAGACAAAAGCCACAGACACACAGACCAAGTTCCAAACCGCTGCTGCCGCATGCGCCAAGTTACAAACTCACTTCAACAGAGATCTTCTACCAAGCCCTGGAAAGCCTTGCTAAAAGTTTGAACTGCCACCCTTAGTTCATTGCCATGGGGTTCTCTGAGTCTTAGTAGTCAGATCAAACAGCCATGCTGCCCGCACGTAGCTCTAATGTCATGTCCAAGGAATCCACAAAGCTTACAGGCTCTCCTTAGAGTATGATGGGATTCCTGTGTTTGCTGGATTGAACACTTTGGCTGAGTCTCCAAGAGGAAGTGCAACCAAACCCAAATACATGGGTAAACTGATTATCAAGTAACTAGATCTCTGTCTCCAAAGCTATAGGAAGACAGACAGGTGTCCTCCATTTATAAAATCATTCCTGAGACAAAGGGAGGGGAAATTCTCTTTATTATTATTATTATTATTATTATTATTATTATTATCAGCATGTGTAAACTCTACAAAATATTTGGCTTTATTTTGATGTTTTTTATATATGCATATAATGTAACTGAATCATATTCACCTCCCATGATCCTCTGTTTTCCCCATGCCCTTTCTGACTCTCTCTCTTTTGGAAAGAGAATTCTCACTGAAGAGTAAGTAGCCACTCACTATTTGGAGCCAACAGAAGTGGACCTATATGATAGCGTTAGAGCTGCTGAAGTACTTCCCAGGGGAAAAGCACTTTTATAGGTCAAAGTCCCCTTTTCTAAGCCCAGCCTTTAAGAAACACTTATCTGTTGCCTCCTACCTTCTCACTTGGGAGAAAGCTAGATGATAAACTTGTTAATTAAGTTCCCACTACCTGCTTTCTTCTGAGAAGTTTAACCTCACATCCTTCACAGTGTGATGTTTGTGAAACTTTTGATAAGTTTCACACTGTTTAAAGATTCTTATAGCCTTCTCTTTAATATTTCTAAATGAAAAGAGAAAAGTACATGATATTTACTAAAGTCATCTTAAAGCAGTATTTTTTTTTGACTGATTTTATTCTCTGAAAGCAGCTTTTTTGTGAAGATGAAAAGAAATATGTGTGTCTACCATCTTAACAAGAAAGGCACTGGCTCCAGATCCAGTACAACTGTGAATCCCAGGGCACCACATACACACAGGATATGTGATAATATTTTTGAATAAGGGGTAAACGGGAGTAGAAAATAATTCAAACAATGTCTTGAAACTCCATGCTTCTTTGTATTAAAAGAACATGCTAGGAGGAAAAAATTGACTATTTTCATACAATGATATGCTAAATATTTAAGGCAATATATCTTATTGACCTGGTTTGAATGCTACATAATGTACACATGAATTGAGTCATTTTATGATAACCTACAAATATGTATAATTATAATGTGTCAATTACAAAACTAATAATATTATGTTAGTCAAAAAATATATTTTTTCTGAAATGTAGTACACACCTGAAACTTAGAAAGAACAAGAATAAAGCACATGCCTGTAACCCCTGCATTTGTGTGGTGGTAGAGAAAGGAAGATGAAGAGTTCAAAGTTAGCCTCAGCTACACAGTGAGTTCAAGCCAACCTAGCATACATGAGACCCTGCCAGAAAGACAGAAAAGGAGGGATAGTGGTACACAAATATAAAGTGTATGTTCAAATTAAAATGGCTAAATAATATTTGAAGTGAACATGAAAAATGAAAGTTGTACCAATAATCTTACTTTGTAAGTAATAATGGATAAGAAACATCTATAAATAACACTAAATCAGATAAAAAAATTACAGGTGGAGAAATGGCATTAAGGTAATACTACATAAAGTATATGTGGTGGTTTAAATAACAATGACACACATGTGCTCATAGGTTAGAATGCTTGGTCACCAGGGGGTGCAATTATTAGGAGTCTGGCCTCCTTATGGTAAATGGCCTTGTGGAGGGAATATGTCAGTGGGGTGGGTTTTGAGGTCCCAAATACTCAAGGTAGGTCTAGTGCTCTGCGATTATGCTCTTGTACATCGTAAATATTTGTCCCTTCCACTGGATTAATAAAACACGGACTGGCCAGAAGGTAGACGAGAAGCTTGAGTAAGGCTAGTAGATTAAGCAAACTTCTGACTACAGACGGCTTTCCAAAGTGGGGCATAATCTGTATAGAACTGAGAAAGCTTTAAAAAACATTCTAAGAGGGAGCCAAGAATAACTTCTTGTTGTATTGCTCAAGTGGACCATGGTACAGAATGGTGTTTGGGCTTGAGTTACAAGATGGCTTGTTTGTTGCTTGCAGCCTGAGCTGCAACATGGTGTCTTTCTGGAGTCTCAAGTTCAAGTATGAGCTGCATATGACAGATTTAATGTTTCTGTTCCTACAGACCAAAAGGGAACAGAGTCAAAGGTAACTCCTTAGTAGCACCATTTTTGTGGGGAGGGCTCTATTTGTTGGCGACAAGCCGAGGCACAGATCCATTAATAGATGCTGACTGACTCAGCATTAGTGGCAAAACACCTGTGGCACTTTAAGAAGTCCTGCTGCTAAATATTTAAATGGCGTTCATGAGCAGTGGGCTGAGGTGCTCTATTTGGTGGCAGTATGAATCCTAAAATTCCTCAGAGTTGGGATGGTAAGTGTGGCTCCTGCCAGTACATCTGCTAAGAAGCTAAACTCTCTATGAAGCTAGACTAAAAAGCAGGGTGGAGCAAACTGCCATAGCCAAACTTTTAATCCTAGATCCACTTTAGTATGTTAAAAGTGTGGTTAGAAACCAATAAAAGATATAAAGTGAAGACAAATTTAGACAATAAAACAAAAAAGGTTTACAGTGTGTTTAAAATTACATGTAGGCGTGAGGAAAAAGGAAAAAGAAAAAGATAAAGTCCTTAAAAATATCATACTTATAACATATATATATATAAGATATATATTTATACATGCATATATCCCCCCATTCAAAGATTGAATATGTGTCTGGATACTGTATGTTTATTATTTTCTCTGAGTTTTTTAATTGTAAAAGAAGGAGCAGGAACTGCTAACTGACATTTGATTATAAATGCTGCTGTATTAATCAAGCATGTTTTGTAACTGCCTTGACTTCAAAATTGAAGTCAAAAGATAATGTTATTTTGGAGAAGAGGTTTTGTTTTATTTCCACAGAAAATGAGAGACTGTGGATTCATTCTGGATTAAGGAAAATAAAGTTTTATCAAGGAAGAACCCCTGAAAAACCTCAGATGGGAACAGATGGCCAAGATGATCCAACATTTCAGAGCACCTCTGTTGCAGTTTCTAGAGCTGTGCATCCAGAACAGCTTCAAGAGGACTGGCTGAGATGACCTAGCTTCACAGAGTATTTCAGTCAGGACTTGACCATAACCCTAAATTTTCTTAGGATTTCTCTAAGATTACCTGCTACCCCAATCAGCAGTAAGTAGTCTAGAGAACCATGCCCACATTCTCCCCAAATGGATTATGGATATTTGTCTTCATTTACAGTGTGGTTATAAGTTGTTATAGATAATGGTGAGAAAAAAGCTATACAATGGAGATTAGACTCAGGGTTCTTGTTTTAAAAAAGGGGAAAAAAAAGAAGGAAGAAAGGGGGTTTATGCTCTTGTACATTGTAAATATTTGTCTCTCCTACTGGTTTAATAAAATGCTGATTGGCCAGATGGCAGAGAGGAAGTATGGGAGGGGCTTAGAGATGAAGAAAACTCTGGAAGGAGAAAGAGCAGAGCAGAGATGCCAGGGAGACACAGAGAAAAGGAGAATGCTGCTCTGAGAAGAGGTACCAAGCTACAAGGCCAAAGAAGATGAGAATCACGGGTTAGTCTAAGAGTAAGAGTGAGAAAGTAATATGCTTCAGCCATAGGCCAAACAGCTTATATTTAATATAAGATTTTGTGTGATTATTTGGGACTGTTGGTCCAGACTGTGGGCCTAGGATGGGCTAGAAACTCTTACTACAATCTATTGTCTCTTTCTTCCTGCTTCCTGCTGATCTGAATGTGGAACTATCAGCTCCTTCTCCAGCACCATATCTGCCTACCTGCCTCCATGCTCAACATCATTAGGATAATGGATTAAACCCCTGAAATTGTTAATGAAGTCCAATTAAATGCTTACTTTTGTAAGAGTTACCATAGTCATGTGCCTCTTCACAGCAAAATACAATAATAGAGTATCCCATAATCCTAGAAATATTGATGAGCATATATGTTGATTGAGCTCATTTAACTGCAATTTACAGACAGAAAAATATGATTAAAGAATGGACAGGAATGTAATGTAAAAGAGTGCATTGCTACATTGAAAAAACCCATAGTCATTGTGAAATAATTAAGACCATGAATATTTAATAGGTTAAAAGACCACTTAAGAAAATAACACTAAGAGAAGAAAATAAGTGAAAGAAAGAAGAGAGGAAGAAATGCAAGGAGGGAGGGGGAAATTAGAGGATTAAAATACAAGCATCATATTATATAATGGAAGAAGGATGGATAGAAACCAGATTTCCTAATGCTTTAAAGACAACGGTAGAATTTAAAATATAGTATTAAAATAATAGATAGTTTATCTCTTAATACTTAATTTAGTTTCTTAAACTGTGAAATTTTAAAAATAAATTAATGTTTAAAATATTTATTAAAATTAGTTCATTTCTTTATTTTACATTGACATATTCTTTTCATTTAAATTAATATTTTATCAAGTGAATGAATAATTTAATTTGATTTTAGCAAAACTGGGTCCTACTATCTCTTTAAATAGATAACATGTTTCAAGCAGTGTAACTGTCAAATTATCTCTATTTCAACAGCTTTTTTCAATCACTCCCTGATGTGTTTATTAAAATATGCAGTGATCTTCCCACTTCTTCCCTGAAGAAAAGTTATATGCATATTTGAAAAATGTGTGCACACCCACATTTGTATAGATGCTGAAATATCTAATTTATATTTTAGGGAAATATAAACCACTAAAATTAACAATAATCATTATCTCGCACCAAAAGTAAAAATACAGTAGACATAACCACCACTTCATTAAAAAAATGGTAGTTTGTGTATTTTGTGGGTTTTAAAACTTGCAAAATGTGCAATGGCTTTTTTGGTTTTAAGTCTGGGGCTCTGACTTTCATAAACACTTTGCACTCATTGTAAGATTATCACAACATTGACATATTTGTGGGCATCTTCACTTTGGAGTATTTTTATAAGAGCATTAGAGTGAAAGAATTTCAGAAGCAATTTTGTGGTTTACTTTAACCATGTGTTTGACCCTATAAAATAGAGAAGATTCAAGCAGAAAGCTTTTACATGGCTTAAACCATGGGAAGTGTCTTCTTGAAGTTATTGTCCACATGTGCACATTGGGTCAGAGATGTGGGATATAGATTAAATAACAACAAAAAAAAAAAACAAAAAAAATCATTACAAACTGCCAGCAAGGTAGCCACACCATTAATCCTAGTCTTGGGGAGGAAGAGGCAGGTGGAGTTCTATGTGCAAAGCCAACCCAATCTATATAGTGAATTCCAGGACTGCCTCAAAAAAATAAAAAAGAAAATTTTCTGAGCACTTATACATAAGATCCTTTGTGAAAATGATTATTAAACATGCATAGTTACTTTATAAAGTATAAATTGACTGAGAAAATACTTATTCTATCTTTAAAGGTTTATTTTTTGATTATTTTTAAATATCTATGTGCATATGTATTGGTACCCACACATGTGAATACAGTTGCTCCTCAAGTCCAGAAGAAGGAGGTGGATACCTGGAGCGGGAGTTACAGTGAAGCCCATGAATTGAGGGCTGGAAAACACACTTGGGTCCTCACACAAGCAATACTATTCTTAACTGCGTAGCCATCTCTCTAGTTCCTGACAAACTATTACTTTGAACCTTCACTTTTAAAATTTCTAAATCTCTAATGCTTACCTAAGCATCAGGTATTTGTGTTTGCTTTAGCAACTTCAGCAACTTTTTTTCATTGCAAGATCATTTTAGGCAAAGCTGTCTTTTGAGTATTTTGATCAACAGAAAGTGACTAATATGGAAAAGAAATGAAGGAAAGAATAAAAAAGTTTAAAAAGGGAAAGACCATAAAATGAAAACAGAGTGTATTAATAAATACTACTTGTCAATGAGGCAGGTCACCAGTGACAGTTAATGAAGTCTAAATTGATGCTACAGAAGTGTGTTCACTCTTTTAACTTGGCACCTTAGAACCTATGACCTACCTCTCATCACTCAAACCAAAGCAAAGAAACTCTTAGTGGACTAAATCAGTCTTATTAGACTTGCTAGAATTGAGGTAGATTTTTTTAAAAGAAATTTTACCTTCTATCATAGTGAAGTGGCAAGTATCACGTTAGATAAGGTTTGAGCCTGATGTGGTGGCAGGTATAGGTGGAAGGTGGAGGGGAAGGATGGAGTTAGAGTCATCTCATATACACAGGGAACTGGAAGCCAACCTGTATTTCAGGAGACATTGTCTCAAGAAGCAGAATCAGAGACCTTTCTGACTTATAAGAAATTACATGTAATGTAAAAGTATGCAACATTACTCTTCATATATAGCTCCTTCATATTTACAATATAATTAAACTTTTGAGTCTTCTTAAGATGCATAGTTCTCGGCCTCTGCCTACTAAATATCTTCTGTTCTAAATAAATATTGTATATTCCCTAAACCCATTATTATGGGAGTTTTTACTCATGTTCTTGTATTTGTCAGTAGTGATGTAATTCTCTCATACACTATTGCATTTTCTTTCATTGTTTTCTCTATGAATTCTACATATCTATGTGATTTTTTATTTTATAAATCCTAATTTTATTAAAAAATATTGGCAGCATTCCTGGAATAAAACTTAGCAAGCTTTCACTATTTGCATTTCTTAGCATTCATTATCTTAAAAAATGATGTATGTTGTACTATACTATAACATATTGTATATTAGTGGTTGAAACGGCTTTCTGTAGATGAGGCTAGCCTTGCGCTCCATCTTTTCTTTAGTATTCATCTCTGGTTCTGGAGTTACAGGTATGTGTTACTAAGACTGGCACAAATTGTATTTTTAATTGACAAAAAATTGTGTGCATTTGTTGGGTGGTGCATCCTGCTTTGATTGTGGAAAGAAGTGCAGCACTTCACACACTAGTGTTTATTTCTCAGTACTACTGAGGCAATGGGATATCAGATCCAGGACCAACTGACAGCTTACATCTGGCAAAGCTATGTTCACCTTTAGGCTGTTTTCTCATTTACTCAGAATAAAGATAGCAAAGTAAGAAACCATGTCTGGAGTTATTCATATGTCAATGCTTTAAACTGAAATATATATATAATAAAGAAAAGAAGTTCTTTCCTACCTTATAGTAAGCTTACTCTCTGGCTCTGCTCACCCATCTCCTTTTGTTATTTCCAGCCAGATGTATAGCGCTATGCTGCAGGCTATAATAATTTTACATGCCAGGACAAAATTACAATTGCATGTTTTAAAAAAAGCTCCAAGTGTTTTAGACTATGGAACTAGCACTTGCCTTTTCTTTACACCATCCTTTCCAATAGCAAGAAAACCCACTAGATTTTAGAATAAGTGTGGCAGTCTTATTTGTGTTGAATTTCATGACCTTGCTTTACCACTTTCTGGAAACTGTATTAAATCCACTGTTATATTTTCAAATTTAATTCCTAGGGATTTAATTCTTGACAAACTACCTTATTTATATAGGACAGTTTATATATAGAACAAAGAACAAAAAAAATGAAATGCTTTTGAAGGTTTATCCTAGTTAGTTTTTTGTTTGTTTGTTTAAAATGAAAGCAGGATAAATTAATTCATTTGATTCTATTTGAAATACTTCCATGGTAAAGTCTCAGGGGGTTGCTATGATAAGACAGCTTGATTATACAGTGAAAACAGCAATGAGTAGCCATTTCTAGCTCCTTTTCTACCTTTACATCCAAGAGATGGCTGTTGGTTCCAACACTTCTTACTAATAAATACCACAAAATATTCTTGAAATTTATTAAGGTTTCTCAAGAGACCTTGGATGAGACATTATTTATTCAAACACAGGGACTGGTGAGATACTCAGTAGGTAAAGCTGTCTGCTGCTATGTCTGAGGACCTGAGTTTGATCCCAGTGCCCCATATAGTGAAAAAAGAGAAGGACACAAATTGTCTTCTGACTCCTGCGTGTGCATTGTGATAGAAACGTGCTTCCCTCTCACATATACTTAAACAATAAATAAAAATGTGTCACAAACAAAAGAGCTTTGGCTACTGAGCAATGATTATGCCACTGATGCCTGAGTTGGAAAACTCATAAGCTGCTAGGTGACGTGACACAACAAATTTCTTAGAGTGTAACTATTGGACTCAGTTTCACGAACAAAATATTTTATCCTCATACTATACCAAGACATTTATTCTACTCTTTTATAGTTGACATTCCTAGACAACCATATAAATAAAATGTGTTCCTAGTGATGATGAATACCTATGAAATCATTAAATAACATGTAAATTCCTGTCTTACTATTTTTAATAATGCTCTAATATCTGTATAGATGTTGATAACCTTGTTTAAAAAAATGGACAGTGTACATGTAAGGCTGACTAAATTGAAAAAGTCATAAAGTAGATTATTATATATTTCCAATAAGTTGGTCTAGATTCATTTGGTAATTTGTGGTAATACCTTATGCAATAGTAATTCTTGCTCTGTATATACTGTTCTACAATTATATATTAGAGAAAAAATATGGGATTTAGGGGAAAACTGGTATGTGCATATACATGTGAACTGGGAGCTCAAGCTTTGTGGGATTGTTGGCCTAGAAATAGTAGGAACAGAAATCATGGAAAAAATTTGCAGCCATTTTTTTTGCAAGAATTAATTTATTTTCCTAAGTTCCCCTTTATTTGAACTGCAGTGGCTCTGTATTCTGTCTCAACAACACACATGCTGTGTGTACTGCCCTTGTTTCTTCATTAGTCCAGATGGAACTCCTTAATCCTGGTCCTTTAGATCACATAGAAAACATCCAGAAGATATTAGATTAGTTGTATAACCTCTCTAGTTGTTACTGGAAACTCAAAAAGTATTTATCATTTCCACCATGATAAAACAATGATTTAGCTTTAATTAAAAAATTAGGTGGTGATATAAGAATTCCTGGCACTCCACATGGTGAAGCCAACATGGCTCCTGCAAGAAGCACCTCGTATGGAGGCACGCCCCTAAGTGAGGCTACATAAACCCATGCACACCCCTTCCCTTAAAAAGAGATACTGCCTTGTGGTCATTCTGTCTCTTCTTCTCTCCTGCTTCCCTGCTCCTGTACCTGCCTGGGAACTCTCTTAAATAAACTCTCATGTGGCCTTGGTAGTGTGAGTATGTGTGTGTCTCTTCTCACAGGCAAAACCAACAGGTCTAATACAAAATCTGAACTTTTTTCTTTAAACTATGTTGAGGACTGGAGTGAGAGGTATTTTGGAATTTTTTCCCCAGCTGATGGAAGATTAGTCATTGTTCCCATGTCCTTTTCTTTTCATGGCTATGTATATTTGTGTGGCAGTATATTTAATAATAATGGACTGAAATATCAGAGGACAAAGCCAAGCCTCATGGCTTGTCAGGGAGTGGTGACTGATGCCTTTAATCCCAGCATTTGGGAGGCAGAGATCCTCTGGATCTCTGAGAGTTCAAGGCCTAACAAAGTCAAGCAGTGATGACTAACACCTTTAATCCTAGCTCCAGTAGTGTTGGATAAGGAAGTAAGGTAGCTGGGCTAGGAGAGAAATATAAGGAGAAGGCAATTCTTGCATCTTTGCCAGACCACCCAGTCAATATGAGGATTCATGGAGAATGGACCTACCCTATTCAGGCTGAGTAATTGGCTGTAGTTGGTTCCCTGTGTCTCTGATATCTCAGGTTTTCCCAGTATTTGGCTCCAGGTTTTATTATATACAAAATAGAATTTGTATAATATATTTGAGCCACTACTATTCAAGCTATGAAATGGATCCTAAGACATTTTCTCACTTTAAGACTGAGTGAGATATGAGAAAGCAGGCATTCTGTCATATTTTAACTATTTTTTTCCAAGAGAGAGGAGTTGTATAAGCTGTTATTTGCAATAACCCAGCATCAAGAAGATAAATACATCACACAATAAGCAAGTATTATTCTGGGCTGCTCAGATTTAAGAGTTTTGGGAAAGTAGGACAAGCCTATACATTCTTTCTATGTTGTGTGCTAAGACGTCTTTCCTTCTTAGATAAAGCCAGAAAGAACATAATTTAGGGAGGAAAATCAGGCTTTGCTGATTGATTTCCTCCCATGTTTTTGAGGGTTATTAAGATGTCCTTTTGAAACAAACTTCTTAGCTTTGATTTCATTATGAATAGAAATAGATAAGACTTTGTTGTTAAAAAAATAATTGGAAATAAGCTATTGTCTTGAATGAAACAGCAAAAAGCAAATAATTTTCACAAGAGAAATAAAAAATTAAATGTACATAACTTTTTAATGTTTGAATTTTTGAAATAATTCTTCAAAGCCTAAAGAAAACAATGCCTAGGAGTGAAAGAATGCTGGGAGAGCTGAGGGAGACAGCAGAGTGCAGCGGATATGAAGCAAGATATGGCAGAATGAGATTTCAGCAAAAGGAAGGGAGGTTGATACAGAAGCAGGGAGAGAAAGGAGAAACAAATAATTCTGAGCTTGCTTGATAAAGCTTCAAAAAAATCTTATTTTACATTTACATAAAATTATATACAATATATGTATGCATTTACATCCATCATATATCTATACACAAATCTCTGTCTCTCTCTACATATATATATATATGTAGAGAGAGATAGATATATACATAAAGGAAGTTATGTCAGTAAGATTGACAGTGTTTTCCACAAGAATCATGGACTAACAAAATACTCCAGTAACAGGCATGGGAAATTGCCTTTAAAATGGTCAGCGTAATTGAATGACTCACTAAACACTGTAGATAGTGACTGTGGCTCCTTGTTGCCTCTCAAAGAGGAAGGTAAGAAGACCCTATTTTTGAAGACACCCACGTGTTTAGGACACAAGACTCAGATTATTTGAATGGTATTCAACCTGAAAGCTTCCTTTCTACATAGTCTAGCTTCCATTGTTTCAGAAAATACTATGCAAGTTGCCAAGGAAATGAAGCAATTATTAGTCCATACTCAGCTGTGATACCTTGAACTACAACAATGACCAGCATAGCAAGGTATCCAGGAAGGTGTAGCAAGTAGTACTTACATGATGGGGGTAACTGACAGCCAGCTAATTGGACTCAAGGTCCAGTCGATAGGAGAGAGATTGTGCCTAGCACTAGAATCCTAGTTAATCTCCAGGGCTAGTGAGGCCATGGAGCCTACAAGAGAATTTAGTAGTGCCACTTTGTAAGATCAGCATAATTACATACTACATATCCAAATCTTATCTACAGGTAAGTGTAGCTATCATCCCTCATAAAAATGCTTTGTCTTTACAGTAAATGAAGACCAGTGCAGAAAATTACAATTAGATATAATTAACAGGTCATTGGGAGCTCATAGATATCCATGCCCCAATATACTCCTCTACATTATAATTCATGAATGGTGATGTTACATATTTAACAAAACCTGAAATATCAAGAAATTAACTCACAGTCAAAATCTAGGCAGACAGCTCAGGAATTTCTTGATCCTTGAGTACAAGGACAAATAGCTGGGATTCAATGGCACACACCTTTAATCCCAGCACAGGGAAAGCCTGGGAGTTGTGACATACTCAGTGGGAGTAAAGGTAGGGAATTTTACCTGGTTATACCTTTAAACAATGAACTACATGCAATATGACCATTGAGAGAAGGGACAGTTAGCATCCCAGAGATGGGCCCCCTAAAGTGGTCAGCCCTGAAACTATATTCATACAAACAACAAAGATAGACTCAGGACTTGGAAAGGCCTGGAGGAAGGAAAGCAAAAGAGAGAGTGATGTGATTATATTTTAATAAAATAATGTACAATAAATACAATAAAGTAAAATAAAATGCTAAAAAGGAAAGCTTTTATGATAGACATGTTAACAGAAGTCCTTCTCCAGAGAAGAAGGGAGACCAATAAATAGGTTAAAACTAGCTTTCATTCTTAGGCTCCCCTGGACAGCCTCTCACCAATGTTATTGACTTTCATTGGCAAGCTACATGCCCATGAAATGGTGGATCAATTACAAAGAATTAACATCACCATGTGCTGCATTTGAAAAATTAAGCCAGAGAATAGTATAGTTCAGTAAAACTAAGAACTAAGAGGACAATAGTTTGGTACTAAAAGCAAAGCTTTCAGACACCACAGAATATCTAGCTCCTCCCAAGAATTTGTGGTGACCTGAAAGCTGGTTGATACATGTGAACCTAAAGAGTATCCTGTGGGAGCCAAGTGCACTAGCTCTTGGGGTGTTTACATGATTCTCTGTCTGATCCTAGGATTAATATATCACTTTTAAAGCATTATGAGTCTGATCTAACTTGCAGTTACAATGAGGTGGTGTTTCTGTTTCTGTTTGAAGCAACACACAGGACACTTTTCTTGTACTGTTCTAGAAGGCACTATCTTAACCATTCTCTCCAGTTATCATTTTATCTTTTCCTTACTTGCCATTTCAGATAAAAGAGCAAGTTGTATTTTTCTTCTTATCTCCTTTCCTTTTGCTCCCTACTGGTTGTTTACATCTCTTTTACCTTCCCTTCCTTTCTCTCTCCTGCTTCCAGGTCCTATTTCCTTCTTTTCCCATTTAAGACAGGATTTCCCTATGTGACCCAAACTAGCCTCAAACTCACAACCATCCTGCATCAGCCTTACAGATGTTGAGACCTGCAGGTATGCCAACATACCTCCAAGTATGCATTCTTAACCCATGTGTGTCAATACAGCAGCTAAGAAGCTTCTAATAGAATGTTCATAATGTGTATCAACAGGACTGTTGGGGAGAGGTTCAGGTATTTATTTCATGCTCCTGTCTGGTCCGCTCCTTCAGCGTCAGAGAAGAGCATCTTTTTCGGGGGCCAGAGAAGGGATTTTGTCATGCATAGATCCTCTAGTTTTTCTTTCCTTTTTCTGTCATTATATTCTTTTAGACACCTCTTTGGATGTGTCAGTTGATGCCTATTTTATGATGTCATCTAGAGCAGAGAAAGATGGATGACTCAGAATTTTCTCCTGCCAGAGTTTGTTCTTTCTCTCAGTTCTATCGGAGACAGTCTTTTTGACTCACGATGTCTTCTTCAGTCTGCCCGTATTCCCAGATATATCCCTGGGCATACACACTGCAGCATTGCACCTCTTGTCTCACTGAAGTGCCAGTCCCTCCATTCCTCATAGTCACAAACCTCATTAACTTTTCCTTTGCTGATTGCTACGCCTGAAGGAAAAAGGTCCTCTGCAAATATCATACTCTACCTAAATGTTCAGGCCAGATGCCACACACGTGATTGCTCTCATGCATCATTGACAAGCACAAGTAACAGATTTCACTGCCTCCCAAGCAGCCTGGGAGGGGGACGATACAGAACACCATGAGAACAGAAAGGAGCAATGAGGCTTCTTTGTCCTTGGTTTCACCTTGAGTTGGTTATTAGCGCTTTCTATTATTTCCCAAGTGTTAAAGTAAGCACACTGAGTTACTCAAACATAGCCAGCCTGGAAACAGGCTCTTTCTTGCTCACTGTGTACCAATACTTTTCAAGCCATGTACCCAAACACATCTTTCTTATTTTCAAATTGTTTCTATCAGGTTATTTGTTAAGACAACAAAACACTAAAGCAGCACAAAAGGTATGTTATTTCTTTAAATGATCAAAACATCAGCAAATTCAAATAATAAACAATACTTTTGAAAAGAAAGGTAGTGAGTTGATAGATTATTTTTAAGAGTCCAAGGTTACAGGGGTTAAACTTCAAATCACTATGTGGTGAAAGGTGACCTTAAACTGAATAGCCTCCTTCTGGACCTCCCAAGTGATGAGGTCATAAGTGACCTGGTCTACATGGTACTAACCTTCAAACACCTTAGATGGAAACAAAAGAAATAGCCAACTAACAAGAGTTTGGGTGAAATCTGAAAACTTAACCTTGGGTAACACTTGGACTAAGGAGAAGGAAGGACTTGAGAATCCTTAGGCAGAGGACCCTGTAAGGATGCACTAATTCCCCAATGCACATGACACTGGAGCATTGACTGGAAGGGAAACAAGACCTTAGAGACACTATGTGAGGACAACATCTGACTTTTCCTTTCAGAGGCCGTAAGATTCCAATCCAGGGCCACATGGTTATAAGGCAATGAAGGTACCAGGGACACACTTTCTAGTTTAAAATATAAAATTAGGAGATAATTTCTTATGAATGAGTTCTCATGTCTATCTTTCGGTAAAACTAACCACAAACTAAAATACAGATGTTCTTTCACATAATAAATTTGCATATTTCAAATTAAAAAGTAAATATTGTCTTTATTTTAGCAAGTACTTATTTTTCCCTTTAGCTGTTTTGAGAACCAACTTGAAGTCGCCCACTCTGGCCACAGACTCACTAGGTAATGTGTACTCTTAATTTCAAAGCCATTTCTCCAGCACCTTAGTCTTGAAATTGTGATCCTTCTGCTTCTACCTTTCAAGTCCAGAGATGACAAGTATGTGCCACTATATCTAGCTAAAGAATTATTCTTAATAATTAATTGTTACTTACTAATTCTTAAGAATTAGTTATTCTTAATAAATAATTGTTACTTTCTTCAAGTAACAATATTGTGCATTTTTGCTACTATGCCTCCATGCCATTATTTATGTCATGGTCATAATTCAACTTAGACTGAATTTTAGATAACATTCCAGCTAGAAAAGAAATTGAACCCTCACTAGTTGATAAATATGTGACTTTTCAAACCAAGAAATTCATTGTCTTAATCTTAAGCACAATGATTTTCATGAATATCTTCTTGGTATATATATATATATATATATATATATATATATATATATATAAATACTTTAGAAAGAATAATGAACTTAAATCTTTAGGTACAAAATATAAAAATATCACCTAAAGACTGCTAATCTATGCTCGAAGAGTCACAAGGAAAACACATCCTGAAAATAGATCACAGTCAGAGCTCCAAAATAGCCTTAAGTCAACAGCTCACATCCACTGTATCCGGATCATGCCACTGATAAGTATTTAAAATAACCTGAAAATTGGCTGAGAAATATCACAGCCGACTCAAAATTAACTAAATTGAGCAAATGGATCTAACTTCTGGTTCAGTCAATTAGCTATTCATTAAAAGGAAATGAATTCAGTCTACCAGACAATTGATAGTGAAAAGGAACTGAGAGAAAAAAATTGACTTGAAGTGCATTGTGGAAAAACTGTCCCTGATTTCACCTGTGGCAGCAACCAAAATAAACTTGAGCTACCTAGCAGAGCACTTAGAAGACAGGAAGCCTGCCCCTGCCTCACTCAGCACAGGCATGAAACAAAAAAGAAATACAGTCATTTTAGGTCCCCAGGACCCCCAGGGGATAGAAACTGCTCAGCTTACAATAGCCTTGATTCTCAGGATCAATAAAACAGTAATTAATGAAAGAAATGCTGTCAAATTGCAAAACAATACATTTGTTAACTTTCATAGGAGATTTCTGATAAATTCATTTCTTTCAATATCAAGAAATCCTCTGAAGTTCTTCCAAAATCTTTGTAAAGTGCATCTTGGTTATATTGTTATATATGTGTAACTTTTTCCCAAATATATAATTGTTATTTTTGATCCAACTTGGTCTAATATATTATGGTTACATTCTGAATATTTGTACTCTTTGTATAGACCCTACATAGAAAACTCACTCCAACTTGCCTGTCTGAGATTATTTCTCATTATTGAGCTCCCCTCACACCAGTCACCCCACACTCCACATCAGCATATGCAAGGACTGGGTTTATCAGACCCTAACCCTAACCCTAACCCTATTTACAGAACAGCAGATCAATGTCACTATATAGACAGACAGAGTTAAGACCTTCTATTTATAGGACAGCAGATCAATGTCACTATATAGACAGAGTGAAGAGAGTAAAATATAAGGATTATATTTAAACTCTATTTCACTCTTTTAATTCATGTTTAAAAATGCACTCTGAAATGCATGCCAGATGGCTTCCAATGCATAGCCAATTTCTTTCTTTAAAATCCTGTGAAGTGTGGGTTTGCATTTCATTTTACTCCCGTTCTTATTTCTATTTTCCACATTGCCTTTCATTGTTAATACTCTGTCTGAATCTCATCTTCATGAATCATATGTCTGTTAACTACTGATCACTTACATAACCATCATTACTGCCTCATTTCACCTGTGTGATGCCAGGCTTCAAAGCTACCTGGTTTGCATTCTCATTCTGAATCAGGTTTAGAACAAAAATAGATACCTTCTAGATGATATCTTCCACACTTGTCCCCATTTGTTCTATCTTTGCTTTTATCTGCATTCCACTTCTCACTATTGAGCATTCATCAACTAACTTTCTAATAAATCCCTTGATACAGGTATGATTTCTTGTAAGTTAAACTTTACTGCAGCAAAGTTGTAAGATTTTCTTCCTTTTTCCAACTGCATAGTAACTACAGTGTGGGTCAGAGTCTTCCAGATGGCTTCTATTTTATAAATGATTTGAACTGGTACTCCCTTTTAAGCTCCGTATCCCACTATTTTCTCCAGTACAAAAATTTAAAAAAATAATCAGGCAGAGATGTGGGGAGGCTTGCAGGAGCCCACAGAGACTCCGTAATGTGGCCTGATTTCACCTTGACTCAAGGTCAGAGAGAAAGAGCTTGCTTTGCCCAGCCAGGCTTAGAAAAGGATGCTTCTACCAAAGGTGTGGTTACCAAGTGTCTTTTGTTTGGAAAATCAAAGAAGGATTTATATCTGTCTTTACTTGCTCCTCCCTTTTGTTTGATATAAAAAGCCTAGAGGAAATAAAATTGGGGCATCTGAGTATTCATAAAGAGCCATCCCTGTTGAGAGGCATGAGAATATACATTAGGTGACACACTAATGTTTGACAAGTCAACCCACCAGATGGGGAGTCCCACCAGGCAGAGCCTTGACATCACTGACTGTTGGTGACCAGTTGCTTGCTGTCTGTAAGTTTCTTAGGTGCCATTGCTTGCTAGGCCTCTGTAAGAAGAATAGTTGTGAGATTATTTCCACAGCCCATTGATGTGTTTCACATCTTTGGGCACCCTTCTAGTTGTGGGTAGTCAGGAAAGTTTATTTTTGTTTAAGCTATATAATTCTGATATATAGAAATAATACCAGGATATTCTTTATGGACACAGGAAAGTAATAGTATTTTCAGTCTCAAAGATAACTAATTTTAGACTTCAAAACAAATTGAATAAACTAAAATTATCCAGCAGAAAATATTAATTTCCAGGTGTTGCTTATTGCTAAATTAAGGCCAGGCTGTTTTGAGACATGCCCCTCTGGTGATATATTTAATAAAATTAGTTTGGGATATTTGAGGAGAATGAACCTCAGAGTCAGGGAGTGGTGACCCACACTTTTTCATTGTTGCTTTTCTTTTTCTTTATTTGACATTTTCCAATTTTTTTACTTTTTATTATGAATAAAGTCGTATTTTCTATCCTTGTATATCCTTGTTCAAGGTCCCTTCCCCCTCCCAACCCCTCAGGTCACTTCTCTTCTCCACACCTTCCCATCTCCTCCCAAACAAGGGCAGGAGGTCCCAAGGACCCAATATGGCTTAGTTCAGCCTCCACTCCTGGCAGATCCACTTTCCTCACCCCAACATCAAAACTGAGTCAGGTGTTCCTCTGGAGGGAGTGGGATCCACAGTGTCAGTCCAAGGTGTTTCAGATCTGAAGCTGTTCAGTGTTTGTGGTTTGCAGCTTGGACATGCTTTGCTTTTTGCTATTTTATTTAGAGTCCACTAACGAATGAGTACATCCCCTGCTTCTCTTTCTAGATTTGTGATAACTCGCTCAGATATTCTCCAAATCCATCCATTTGCCTGAAAATTTTAGGATATCATTTTTTCTTACTGCTGAGTAGTACTCCATTGTATAGATGTACCACAGTTTGTTAATCCATTCTCCAGTTGAGGGGCATCTTGGTTGTTTCCAGATTCTTGTTATTATGAATAATGCTGCTATTAACATAATTGAGCTAATGCCTTTGGAGTGTGAATGTGCATCTTTAGGGTATATGCCCAGTAGTGATATTGCTGGATCGTTGGGGAGATTGATTCCCAGGTTTCTGAGAAACTTCCAAACTGCATTCTAGAGTGGCTGAACCAGCTTAAATTCCCACCAACAATGGAGGAGTGTTCCCCTTGCTCTGCAACCTCTCTAGCATAGGCTATCTTCTGTGTCTTTTATCTTAGCTAATAAGGTAAGGTGGTATCTCAAAGTTGTTTTGATTTGCATTTCTCTGATGGCTAAAGATGACGAGCACGTTTTTCAGCCATTTGTAATTCTTCTGAGAACTCAGAATTTTTAGTTCTGAACCCCATTTTTTGATTTGGTTGTTCAAGAGTTTGGGCTCTAGTTTCTTGAGTTCTCTATATATTTTAGAGATCGGTCTTCTTTCACTTGTAGGGTTGCTGAAAATCTTTTCCCATTCTGTAGGCTGTATTTTGTACTATTGATTGTGTCCGTGGCTTTACAGAAGCTTCTTAGTTTCAGGAGGTCCCACTTATTGATTGTTGTTCTTAGTGTCTGTGCTGTATTTACGAAGTGGTCAACTGTGCCAATACATTGGAGGGTATTTCTCACTTTCTTTTCTATCAGGTTCAGTGTGGCTGGGTTTATGTTGAGGTCTTTGATCCACTTGGATTTGAGTTTTGTGCAGGGTGACAGGCTTGGAACTGTTTGCATTTTTCTACACACTATCATCCAGCTATGCCAACACCGTTTGTTAAAAATATTATCTTTTTTCCATTGAATATTTTGGTCCTCTTTGTCAAATACCACATGTTTATAGGTTTTTGGATTAATGCCCAGATCTTCAGTCCGATTCCAGTGATCCACAAGTCTGTTTTTATGCCAGTACCAGGCTGGTTTTATTACTGTAGCTCTATAGTATAACTTGAAGTCAGGGATGGTGATGGCTCCAGAAGTTCTTTTGTTGAGCAAAATTGTTTTGGCAATCCTGGCTTTCCTGTTATTCCAAATGAAGTTGAGTATTGTTCTTACAAGGTCCGAAAAATATTATGTTGGGATTTTGATGGGCAGTGCATTGAATCTGTAGATTGCTTTTGGTAGAATTGCCATTTTTACTATGTTGATCCTACCTATCCAGGAACATGGGAGAGCGTTCCACTTTCTGATATCCTCTTCAATTTCTTTCTTCAGTGATTTAAAGTTTCTGTCAAATAGATCTGTTATTTCTTTGGTTATAGTTACACCAAGATATTTAATGCTATTTGCAGTGATTATACAAGGTGATGTTTCTCTTATTTCTTTTTCAGCCCTTTTATCTTTAGTGTATAGGAGGGCTACTGATTTCTTTGAGTTAATCTTGTATCCTGCTACATTGCTGAAGGTGTTTATCAGCTGTGGAAGTTCCCTGGTAGAATTTTGTGGGTCACTTATGTATACAATCATGTCATCTGCAAATAGAGATAGTTTCAATTTTTCTTTTTCAATTTGTATCCCCTTAATCTCCTTTCGTTCTCTTGTTGCTTTAGCTAAAACTTCGAGAACTATATTGATCAAATAAGGGGAGAGAGGACATCCTTGTCTAGTTCCTGATTTTAGTGAGATTACTTTGAGTTTTTCTCCATTAAGTTTGATGCTGGCTAGCTTTTTGTAAATTGCCTTTATTATATTTAGGTATTTTCCTTGTATTCCTGATCTCTCCAGGGTTTTTGTCATAAAGGAGTGTTGGATTTTGTCAAAGGCTTTTTCAGCATCTAAGGATATCATGCTTTTTTTTCCCCTTTAGTTTGTTTATATGAGGTATGACATTTATAGTTTTCCTATGTTAAACCAGCCCTGCATTTCTGGGATGAAGCCTACTTGGTCATGGTGGATGATATTTTTTATATATTGTTGTATATGGTTTGCTAAAATTTTGTTGAGAATTTTCGCATCAATATTCATGAAGGAAATTGGTCTGTAATTCTCCTTCTTTGTTGTGTCTTTGATGGATATTAGGGTAATTGTGGCCTCATAAAAGGAATTTGGCAGTATTCCTTCAGTTTCTACTGTGTGAAATAGTTTGAGGAGTAATGGTAGTAATTGTTTTTTGAATGTCTGGTAGAATTTTGCACTGAAACCATCTGGACCAGGGCTTTTATTTTTGGGGAGGCTTTTAATGACAGCTTCTATTTCCTTAAGGGTTATAGGCCTGTTTAGGTAATTAATCTGTTCTTCATTTAATTTTGGTAAATGGTACCTGTCTAGGAAGCTGTCCATTTCTTCTAGGTTTTCCATTTTTGTGGAATACAGATTTTCAAAATATGATCTGATAACTCTATTTCCTGGGGGTCTGTTGTTATATCCCCCTTTTCATTTCTGATTTTGTTGATTTAGACACCCTCTCTCTGCTTTTTGATTAGTTTCAATATGGGCTTACCTATTTTGTTGACTTTCTCAAAGAACCAACTCTTTGATTCATTGATTCTTTGAATTGTTATTTTTTTTCAATTGTATTGATTTCAGCTGTAAGTTTGATTATTTCCTGCCATCTATGCCTTCTAGGTGAGTTTGCTTCTAATTGTTCTAAGGCTTTCAGCTGAGCTATTAGTTCTCTAGTGTGGGATTTCTCTAGGCTCTTCATTTAGGCATCTAGTGCTATAAATTTTCCTCTTACAACTGCCTTCATTGTGTCCCACAAGTTTGAGTATGTTGTGGATTCATTTTCATTAAATTCTAGGAAGACTTTGATTTCTTTCTTAATTTCTTCCTTGACCCAGTGGTGGTTCAACTGAGTGGTGTTTATTATATTTAGGTATTCTCCCTGTATTCCTGATCTCTCCAGGGCTTTTATCTCTGGGCTTTTCTTCTGTGGGATTATTGATTGTTTATCATTTTATGACTGTATCTAGAATCCTTAGGTTGGAGTTTTCCCTCTAATGTTTTCTGGAGGGCCAGATTGGTAGATTGGTATTGTTTCAGTCTGACTTTGTCATGAAATATCTTTACTCCATCTGTGTTGATTGATAATTTTCATGGGTATAGTAGTCTAGGTTGGCAGCCATGCTGTTTTAGTGTCTGTATAACTTCTGACCAAGCCCTTCTTGCTTTCATGGTTTCCATTGAATAGTCAGGAGTTATTCTGATGGGTCTACCTTTATAGGTAAGTTGGCCCTTTTCTTTTGCAGCTCTTAAAATTTTTTCTTTGTTCTGTATGTTTTGTCGCTTGATTATCATGTGGTGAGTGGACTTTTTTTGCGGGGTCATATCTATTTGGTGTTCTGTAAGCTTCTTTTATCTTTATAGGCATTTCCTTCTTTAACTTAGGAAAGTTTTCTTCTATGATTTTATTGAATACATTATCTGGGCCTTTGAGCTGGTATTCTCCTTTTTTTTATTCCTATTATTCTCAAATTAGGACTTTTCATGGTGTCCCAGATATCCTGAACATTTTGTGTTATGGCTTTTTTGGTTTTAGTATTTTCTTTGACTGATGTATCTATTTCTGCTACTTAGTCTTCCACTTCAAAGATTCTCTCTTCCATGTCTTGGATTCTGTTGGTTATGCTTGTATCTGTAGTTTCAGCTCTTTTCTTCAGATTTTCTGTTTCCATCTTTGCCTTATTTTGTGCCTTTTTTATTGCTTCTATTTCAGTTTTTAGTTCCTGGAATGTTTCTTTCATTTTTTGGTTTAACTTTTCATGATTTTCTTTCAAGGATTTGTTCATCTCTTCTAATTTTTTGTTTGTATTTTCTTCTATTTCTTTAACAGAATCTTTTATATCTTCTTTGAAGGTTTCAATGATCTTCATAAAGGTGTTTTTGGTGTTGTTTCCTTCTGATTTCTCTTCATTGCTCTGTTAAGGTTTTGTAGTTGTAAAACCACCAGTTTCTTCTGGTGTTGCCTTGTTGTTCTTTACATTGCATCTGCCCATGGCTTCAGGGGTTCAAGATTAGGCCGCTCCTAGTCAGCTGTGGCAAGAGGGCTTGATTGTCTCCTGTCTCCTCTGAGCAAGTGGTCTGCTGGATCTCTGACTCTGCTCTGGACAGGGGTCTCAATTTCAAAGGCCTTAGTCCTTCTGTGATGACACGGTTCACCCTGGAGGCAGGGGCCTGGCCATGCAAGGTCCCCTCTTTTAGGTGTGGCTGGAGAAACCAAATCCTAGCTCCTGTCTGTGAGGGAGAGTCTGAGATCAGATCCTAGAGATTGACCCTGGTCTCCAGATGGGTGGTCCAGGTGTCAGATCATTGTTGATTTTTTAACATATAGTTTTTAAAAGAATTTCATACATTGTATTTTAATCATATTTGCCCCTTCTCCCAATCTCTGCTATATCTATCCCCAATTATATTTTGTGTCCCCATGTTTTAAAAATTCCTCCCAGAAAAAAAAAATTCCTCCCAGTTTAGTTAGTCCAGGCCATATACTCTTGTGTATGTGATCATCTGCTGGAGTGAGTTTCTCTCACCAGGGCCATACCCTTAAAGAAAATGACCTCTCATTCTAAGCATGGTAGCTGAGGTAGGTGGATCAACCTGGTTTACAAAGCAAGTATCAGAACATCTCGTAATACACAAAGAAATTCTGTCTGGAAAACCAAACCAAACCAAATCAAACCAAACCAGAAGAAGAGAAAGAGAAGAAGGAGGAGGAGGAGAAAGAAGAAGAAGAAGAAGAAGAAGAAGAAGAAGAAGAAGAAGAAGAAGAAGAAGAAGAAGAAGAGAAATCTAACTTCCTTTCCTAGCAACTATCAATAGCAAATAACTACTAATCTTGTAAGGGGACTGTGTGGCTCACCCCCGCCCCCCGCAGTGAAATTGTTTTCTATTCCATAGATGTTTGTGTACCTATTTTTAGTTATTCCTAACATCTCCACTAGTACTAACTCTGTTGTTTGAGCAAATTATTTCTTCAACCAGTTCCTCTTCTCCCTGTTCTCCCAACACCTCACTTATTACCCATTCATAGCCTAGCCTGCTCTATGTGTATATAAAATGGAAATGATACAAAATTTTAAATGAGATAAAAGAAGATATTCCACAGCTTTTGCTTTTCTTTGCAGTACATTACATTACTTATCAACTTATGTGCATATATAGTAAATATTTTTGTGGGTGTTAGCTTTTGTCATTCGACCTAAACCTAAAAGAGGGACCCTGAAATGAGGGATTGCCTCCATCATATCTGTCTTTGGACATGTCTTTGGGCATTTTTGTTATTGTTAATTGATGTGGGAGGGATTAGCCAACTATGGGCAGCTCCATCCCCTGGGCAGAACAAACTAGTGGGAGCAAGCCAGTAAGTAGTGTTCTTCCCTGGTCCCTATTTCAGTGCCTATCTCTGGGCTCCCTCTTTGAATTCCTGAAGTGGCATCACTTCATGATGGACTGTAATTTGTAAGCTAAATTAAACTCTTTCTCCCACAAGGTAGAAGGCAATCTGTGTCACAGGAAGTGAAGCAAGCTACACA
Organism: Sigmodon hispidus; assembly: GCA_004025045.1. Classification (NCBI taxonomy): domain Eukaryota; kingdom Metazoa; phylum Chordata; class Mammalia; order Rodentia; family Cricetidae; genus Sigmodon; species Sigmodon hispidus. Next base: position 141,983 of record PVIH01002497.1, on the reverse strand, counting down.
AGAGTTCTATGTACAGCTCATGCTCAGCAAAGGTGACTGTAGAAGCTCTCATGACAAATTAATGTATCTTCCCATCTGCTGAGAAGAAATACACTTAATAATTTCTCCAGAGTTTATGTAATCTTTCTAATTTGATTGTTCTTATATGTTTAATATTTATTGTGGATTACTTCACATATTAGCCATATTTCATGTATGTCTTTCAGTCTGCTTTTATAGAAGTATGAAAATTGAACATTTGATTATTTTGAAGGTTAGTGTTATCTAAGACCAAAACAACTTGTCTCAAGTTCTGCTAGGGCATAGAGCTGTAAATTCCTCATACTGTATTATGTTTTCCTATTCTTAACTTCCACCCCACACCACTTGGTTCTAGAACTAATCTGAAAGCAAATGGTCTGGGTCAATTCACTAGAGCAAAAACAGATTGATTTACAAGTTTAAATAAAAAGGAAACAGGTCTAGTGGATTGTGTTATATTTTAAATAATTATCCCGCCTATGGGTTTAATAAAAGCTGATTGGCCAAGAGGCAGGCAGGAAGTATGGGTGAGGCTACCAGGCTAAGAAAACTCTGAGTATAGGAAGAACAAAGACAGATGCCAGAGAGCTGCCAGAGAGAGTCGCCATAGACACCATGAGGAGATGGCAGTAGAGGCAGAGGAAAGAAGCTGAAATGCTGCTATGAGAAAAGGTAATGAGCTGCAGGGTTGAATATGGGTTAGTTTAAGAGCAAGAGCCAGCAAATTATATACCTGGGCCCTAGGTCAATCAGCCTAAAAATAATATAAGCTTGTGTGTGATTATTTGAGGCTAAGGGGAGCAGAGAGTGAGACTAAACCTCAAGTCTAACCTGGAAAGTCCAGGCCAAAATCATTTACAACAAATGGATGCCCAATGTGGGTGATGTACACCCACAAAAGCTTGAGAAAAATTAAAAAAAGATTCTAAGGCACAGAATCAGAGCCAAAAACAGCTTCTGAGTTGTGTGTCTCACATGAGCCATGGTACAGAGATGCCCTGGTGAGGCTTTTTAAACTGTCCTTGGTTTTGAATCCTGTCCTTGCTGGGGGGAGATAAGGAGATGGGGAGATGAGAGAGTGACTGGGAGGGCCTGCAGCAGGGAAGGGAGTTTGAACAAGGGAATATATGGATAAAAAAATGAGACTTTATTCATAATAAAATAAAAAAAGGAAAAAAAAATGGTGAGCTTTCAGAATGCAGCTTCAAGGCTACAACAAGGGCATTTCCTGAGCCTTAGTGTAAGAAACAAGCTGCCTATGGTGGATTTAAGGTTTCTGTTCTATCGGGCAAAAGTGAACAGAGTCAAAGATTGATTCTTACTATTGGCAGTGTTTTCTTGTATTAGCTCTTTTTGCTTAAGGTAAGCAGAGGCACGGCTGGCTTTTTAAACTGTCATTTCCTGATTCAGTCTGAGAGGCAAAACACTTGTGAGTTTTTTTTTTTTTTTTACGAGACATTGCTGCCAAATATTTAATTGGAGTTAATGAGCAGCAGACAACAGTGCTTTACCTGGTGATTATATGAACCCTAAAATTCCCCCAGAGGGGTAATTGTGGGTCCTACAAATACCTCAGCTAAAAAGCTAAACTTAAGCTAGACTAGGAGCTGGGTGGAGCCAGGCAGCAACCCTAATGGTGCTTTAGCCACACCTTGGCAGATAAAAGGTGTGGACAGAAACAGAAAGAGGAAACTGTGTGGAGGATTAAAGGTGTGGACAGAAATAGAAAGTAATAAAGGAGCTGGGTGAAGTCAGTCACCCTAGTGAATCCTTTAGTTCTTAAACCAAACCTTGGCAGATTAAAGGTGTATAGAAACAGAAAGAAATAGAAATGAATGGGTGGGTCAGTCACCCTAGCCAACCAAAATGTGGTCAGAAACAGAAAAGATAAGTGATATACAGGAGAGACAATTTGTTTTTTAAAAAAGACAACAACATGTAAATGGTTTAGGATATGTTTAAAATATATGTAGGCTTGGAAGAGAAAGTAAAAAAGAAAAAAGAATAGAGAAAGTCCTTAAAAAAAGAAATAGTGGTTTAGTCCTGCCTCAACTTGATATGCAGACTATATTGACTCCCTGTGGGAGTCCTTACCCTCTCTGAGAAGTGGATGAGGGGTAGGGTGGGGAGAAGCTGGGGGCTAGTAGGAGGAGGGGAGGGAAGGGGAACTGTGGTTGGTATGTAAAATTAAAAAAAAAACTTTTAAAATAAATTAAAAAAAAATATATAGCAAGATTATTAGAAAATTAAAAAACATAGAGTAAAAAGAAAGTAATAAGCCACATAAAAATGAAAAATACAAAGAGTGTCTGGATACTGTATGTTATTGTCTTGTCTTTAAGTTTTTTGACTACAAATAAAATAGTTAAAGCTGCTAAAAGCCATTTGAATATAAGTGGTGTTGCATTAATCCAACCTATATATTTTGTAAATGAGTTCACATTAAAATTGAAATCCGAAGATATGATACCTTAGAGAAGAGGTTTTCTTTTTATTTCTATAGAAAATGAGAAGCTGTGGATTTATTCCCAGTTAAAAAACATAAAGTTTGATCGAGGAAGACACCCTGAATAGTCTCCCATGAAAATGGATGGCCCAGATAATTCACCATTTCAGAGCACCTCTATTGCAGTTTCCACTGAGCTCTTCATCTAAAACAACTTCAAGGAGACTGACTGAGATGAACCAGCCTTACAGGCTATTCCACTCAAGATTTATCCTAAAATTTTCTTTGGATCCCCATGGGTTTGCCAACACTCCCTTTCACAAGGAAGTAGCCTAGAGAACTATGCCCACATTCCCCAAAAATGGATTCTGGATGTTTGTGTTTGTTTACATGTTGGGTATAAGTCATTATAGATAACGGGAAAAAAAGATATTAGATTTGAGGTTCTTCTTGTATCAAAAAGAGATAAAGGGGAAATGTGGTGGGATTATGCTGGTAATGTTGTAAATATTAGCCTCGCCTACTAGTTTAATAAAAAGCTGATTGGCCAGAAGGCAGACAGGAAGTGTGGGCCTGGCTACCAGGCTAAGGAAATTCTGAGTTCAGGAAGAACAGAGACAGATACCAGAGAGCCACCAGAGAGAGATGATGCCAGAGAGCTGCCATAGATATGATGAGGAGATGGCAGCAGATGCAGAAGAAAGAAACTGAAATGCTGCTCTGAGAAAAAGTACCAAGCCATGTGGCTGAATAAGATGGGCTGAGTTCAGATGAAGGAGCTAGCAAATTATATGCCTGGGTCCTATGTAATCAGTGTAAAAATAATATAAGCTTGTGTGTGATTATTTGAGGTTAAGCTGGGCTGAGAGTGGGTCTGAACCTCTGGTCCAGGCCTGGAAAGTCCAAGTCAGAACCATATACAACAAATAGCCTCTGATTGACTCCTTCTTGAAAAACAAGAATGTTTTGTGTAGAACTGATGAAATAAGGAGGCAGTGCTGAGCGAGCAGCGTCCCCATGGACAGCTGTGCTGATATTTCTTTTGTGCTCTAACAAATCAAGCTTGCCTGAAGATCAGAGAGCAAAGCCAGCCACTAAATTAACCATAGAGGCCATGCCTCAGTGGTAGCTCATGCCTTTAACCCCAGCACTAGGAAAGTGGAGACAGGATCTCAGCCCTGTTCAGTTTGTGGATTCTTGGAGACAGGATCTCCCTCTTTCGCTCAAGGTGAGAGGTGGCTGTACTTGCTCTGTTGTCTCACTTGTATTTCAGCATTTTCCCCAATATCTGGCTCCTGGTTTTTATTATTAGACCAATTAAGATTTATGCTACAGACAGCTGCTAACATTTACACAGACTTGGTTTAATTATGAGCATTAAGGTTAAAAGAAAGGTGAAATTAAGTGGCAAAAAATTATAAATAAACTGTTCTTTTTTATACTTGAATTCTAGAACTATGAGGAAATTAGAGCTATTGATTCATATTCGCATAGACTTACATAACAGTCATATATTAATTTATATACCTGTAAGTCAGCACAAAGCCTAAGGATGGAGTCATGGGAGTGCTTATGAGAAAATTCCAAAAAAACAAGACAAGAGTCTTGTGACCTCAGTTTCTTCAGAACATGGAGTTGTTCTTGGGAAGGTCTTTGTGCTCCTACAGGGGCTGAGTTTACTTCAGCTGTTGGCATTCATATGCTTCTATAGAAAAACATGTAGCTTGCCTTTGTGACTGAACACTTTATGCAAGTTCTTCTTCTTATCCACCAGTAGAAAATGTCTGCTGTTCTGAATAAAGTTAGTTACTGCTTGAGACTTTGGTCCACCTCATTGTTAGGGCCCAACTTCCCAGGTTGATGCCACCAACTGGACTAGTAAACAGCTGTACACACTTTCTACTTTACACACAAAGTATTTTCTATTTTCCTTGTGGGATATAAAAGCCTAACTGAGTGTGATATACAATCAGCTTGTATTCTAAGTCATTTGGGTAATAAATCAGGGAACAGCATACATATATAATATGTAAGAGCATTGAACATTGATGAGTTTATATAGAGGCTGTCTCTCTTTCCCTCCCTCCCTCCTTCATGCCCCCTTGTGTGTGTGTGTGTGTGTGTGTGTGTGTGTGTGTATGTGACAGATTAAGGCAACAGAGATGACTTTTGGGAACATGGCAACATGTAGAAGACCTAGAAATTTTGAGTCAAAGTAATCTTATTGAGAACCAAGAAATTGTGGCATCTTCTAAGACCCCAAGGAAACTCATTACTCTCAGCATTTACCAGATGAGGTTTCTGAAGACAGAGAAATCATTCTCATATCTCACAACAGTTTAGAATTGAAACCTAAGCTCACTCAGATCCTCTAGTGCTCTTGTGATTCCATTCCCCAAATCGCTCTTATATTTATGGTTGCGAGCCAAGCCTTTAACCACTGAGCTATACCCCCAGCCCCCAAATCACTCTTAAAAAAAGATTTATTTATTATTTACAGAGTTCTACTTGCATGTATGCCTGTACACCAGAATAGGGCACGAGATGTCTTTATAGATGATTGTAAGCCATCATACAGTTGCTGGGAATTGATCTCATGACCTCTGGAAGAGCAGTCAGTGTTCTTAACCTCTGAGCCACTTCTCCAGCCCCCAAATCACTTTTTTTAATAGAATGATATTTGGTATAATTTCTTTGGATCAATTCATGTATAGCCTTGTGTATACTGTGATTTTGTAGCCTATAACATAATGCCAATATACACTATTTATTTTAGAGATAATTTAAGCAATTAAAAGAGGTAATGTATTAAAAGTGTACTTTGAGTGGTATGAAGTATTTAGAAGAGTGAAAATAATTAAGAGAAGCAATTTATGAAGTATTATAGATATTAGACTTTATCACGAACTATAAAATATGAAGTTATTTAGCTTTTAGATATTTGTTTGTTGAAGTCAGTTTTTTGTATTTTGAAGTAATTCATTATTTGCACAATAGAATTATTCTCAAATTTGACTTTGTAAGTTTGCTCAGTAATATTTTTTATAAAATTATTTTACAGATTTTGTTTTCTTCTGCACTTCATAGAGTTAACAGTTTCTCTGGTGTATGGATAGGTGGAATAGCTCAGTAGAAAAACGATCTTGCTGACAAGTCTGATGACGTAAGTTCAAACTCTGACACGGGGAAAGGAAAGTAGTGACTTCAACAGGTTTTCTTTTACTTCCTCATATACCCAATATTTGTGGTGGCTAAATCAATCAATCAATCAATCAATCAATCAATCAATCAATGTAAGATAAAAGTGTATATAAAGCAAAAATATAATTAAATTATAATTTCAAAAATAAAGTAATAAAAATAAAATAAATAAAAATTTCATGTTTTAAATAATTCTTATGATTGATTTTTCTATTTGTATGACATTTAAACAACCATTTCTTGGGACTGGAAAATTGGCTCAGTGGTGAAAAGCACTTGTTGCTTCTTCAGAGCACCTGGGTTAGATTCTCATCACATACCTGGTGGCTCACAGGTATGAGTGTCTCAGTTCCAGAGGAACCAATAACCTCTCTTGACTTCCTTGGCACCAGGCATGCTCATGATGCACATACCACATGCAGGTCAAAAAAGTCACACAGAAGAGAAAATAAATAAATCTAAAAATAATCAATGTCTTTTTTTTAAAAGTATTTATTTATTTATTTGCCTTGGTGTTTGCCTGGAACTGGGAACAGGAACTACAGACAGTTGTGAGCTGCCATGTGAGTGCTGGGAATTGAACCGTGGTCCTCTGGAAGATCAGTCAGTTCTCTCAACCACTGAGCCATCTTTCCAGATCCTCAATGTCTTTATATTTCAAGAAAACATACCTTTTAAAATTTTACATTGTAATCAAATTATTCAGAGTAACTGTAGTGGAATATTAAGAACTATATGTGTGTAAGTTATAATAAAACACAAAAACTGAGAGAAAGAGGCGTGGTCACTAAAAACAAGATTCAGACAACGCCTGGATAGAGACGGGATGCAGACACAAAGGTCTCTCAAGTCTCTAATACAGAGCTCTGACAAAGGGGCGGGACTTCCGGTGCACAACCGTGGGGTTCCGAGTCGACAAAAAAACACGGTGGCTTGGCGCGTTGCTAAAATCTGTATTTTATAAGTGATTCTAACAAAATAAACCTCACTTAAAACATACCTCTCGATGAGTTTTTACCATGATAATTGGCGCCCAACGTGAAGCCTAGGAAGATATTTCTAAGTCTATCATGAGTTCTGACCATATTTACACCTTTATCTCCCTTGGTCTCCCTTTCTTCACCTCTTCTCCTTGGTCACTAGTCACCTTCCTTCCTACGGGTCCCTTCAGCTGCTTTAGTGTTCTGTGGGGTTTTTGTATATGTGATTATATCTATAGAAATACATAATTCACAGATGGGAGAAAGTGTGATGTTTGTTTTTAAGCACCTGTTTTGTTTTGTTCAATGTGAAAAATCTCCAGCTGCATTTATTTTCCAAGATGGGACATAATTTAGTTCTCCTTTGTGGTTGAAATCAGTGCTATTCTGTATGTATACCACATGTACTCATTGGTAGATACCCAAGTTAATTCTTTAACTTAGTTATTTTCAGTAGTGTTTCTATAAACATGAGCCCTGTAATATGTTGACTTAGGCCCCTTTGATTATGTATATAGGATGTGGTATAACAGATTATGTGATAATTCTACTCTTAATTATCTGATGCATCATACAGATTTCATAGTAGTTTGACTAAGCTGCATTGTCAACAGCACTGCACAAGCATTTCCTGCCAAACATTTGCTGCTCTTTGTTTTCTTGATGGTAGCCATTCTGACTGTGGAAATAAGAAACTCAATGTAGTTTTATTTGCATTTCTCTGATGACTAAAGATGTTGAATATTTTTATATGTTTATTGGTAATTTTTGTTATCAGTTGAGTATTACCTGATCTTTTTATTATTATATTTATTGATTTATTAAGTAACTTTGGATTTTAGTATTTAGCTTTTAATATTATTTACAGTTTTTAAGTTTTATATATTATGGAAATTAATTCTGCCAGACTTTTTGTTCCTTTCTAATGTACAGAAGCTTTTAAATTTCATGCAATCTCATTTGTCAATTTTTGGTATTATTTCCTGGCTTTGGGGTCCTTTTCATCAGAATTCCTTACCAAGACTTGGGCCTCAATACTGCTGCTAATATTCCCCTCAACAGATACAGAACTTCCAGCCTCACATGATTTTTGATGTGCTTTGAGTCAGTTTTTATATAAGGTGAGAGTGAGAGAGATCTATAGTTTCATTTTTCTTCATGTGAATATTATTTCCCAGTATTATTTGTTGAAGACATTTTTGCCAGTGTATGTTTCTGAAATCTTTTTGTAATTTGAAAATTCACCTGGCTGTAGCTGTGTGGGTTGAATCCTGTGTTCTCTATTCTCTCCTACTAATCTTTTGGGTCTCTTTCCTGTTATCTTCACGATCTTCTTTAAATATTTGGCACCACAAGATATCAAATATTTAAAAACAATGGGGAAATTGACAAGTAGTTAATAAACACAAAGTTACTCTTACTCATTAGATGATTACTTACCATCCGGTGCTTTTGTCATTTGTCATAGATGAGCTTATATGTAGCACATAGATTCTGTCACAGTCTAATAATGTAAATGTCCCTTACCTTCTATGTCTGTCGCTCCCATTCCTGGCTGTTTCACAGGGTCTTGTCCATTCTGTCCCATCTTTCCTCTGTTTTTTTAAAAAACAAAAAAATTGACATCATTAGATGACATCATTAGTTCTGATCCCTCTGATATAAATGGAGTTTGGTTTGGAGCAACAAAATAATATTACATATTCAGAGTCAACAAGTAATGATTTGAATATCAAATATGCAAGCAGATAATTATTCTATGTCACATTAATTTTAGAATGGGGACTTCATTATTATTCTTAGTCAGTCTAAACATAATATCACAGAAATCAACACATTTTATTTATAAACTCATTTATAAAAATTTAACTCATGAAATTTTTAGATTTCCCCATTAAAAAAACTTTTAACACAAAACAACTTAAAAATACATTACCAGATACCACATGGTTCATATATATATATATATATATATATATATGTGTGTGTGTGTGTGTGTGTGTGTGTGTGTGTGTGTGTGTGTTTAAGAATATGGGTATGTTTGACTTAAATCCAGTCAAACATACCCATATTCTTAAACATTTATCTTTACTTTTAATTTTTAACTCAAGAAGAAGCTATATCTTTATCACAATGAAGTGTTACATGTTTTTTAGTGAGAAGGTAAATACTGAATTAAATAACACATAAAAATAATTTTTAACTTGAATAGATATTTCTTACATGATAACAAGTGGCCAATAGAAATAAAATTCAACAACCCTAATCATCAGATAGCACATCAAGACAGCAGTGAGATATTACATTACTCTAGTAGAAATATTTTGATATATCAAACAAATTTTGGCCTGAGTGTGGGGAGGAGAGAAGGCTGAGACACTATTGGGGAATTTCAGTTATAGCCACTGTGGGAAATGGTATGGACCTTAATCAAAAGTTAAAAGTAAATTTTAGCAGTGTGTCATGATCAATACAGAGACTCAAAGTACTGACCATATTCCTTAAAGCACTGCCAGTAAGGACTGCCTAGTCCTAAATGTAGCATCTGTGTCACCCACTTCAAGAAGGGTGAAAAGACTGTGTGAACCAGAAGACAAGAAGAAATACTATGAAATTCTATCTTCTGGGTATGAAATGGCTTTTGCTGTCAAAGACATATAGCAATTGTGAACACCTACATGGCTTGTACACACAAAACTGGAAATGATCCTGGTGGGGGTTGGGAGTAGACTAGTGCAGAAGAAGAGAAACAATGTGTATAAGAAGATGAGAAAAGATATCAGAGAGAGGAATATGATCATAATACGTTGTATACAAGAACTATAAAAAAAACAACACAACAAAAATCTTCATGCTAATATTGAAATAAAGACTTTCTCACTTGACAAACATCAAAAGTCAAACTACCATGTAATCTCACAGTCCAACAGGGAAACAAAAGGAATAGAGTCAATATGTTGCAGATATCTGTACTTCAGTGATTATTGAAGTTCTGCCCACAATATTAATAAATATCAGTGTCAAACCCACTGACAGGTCAGTAACTATCTCTGTGATGAGTGTATAAAGAAAATATGCTAGATGTGCAGCGGATGGCACTACTTAGTTATAGAAAGAATGGTATCCAGTTCAACAAAGATGGAGCTAGAGTACAGTGAACTGAAAGATAAATAGACTTCACTCATATTTAAAATCTAAACATTTCCAACTCCTTGTTGATGATGATGTCACCAGATGCTGGGAGAATAAGGAGGGAGAACACAGAGAAAGCTGCTTAATGGGTTGTTAGTTCCAGATACAAGCTCTAGTGTGATATTATACAGCAAACTGACTGGAACTCATTCTAAAAAGTCTTGAAAGGAGTTTGTATATTTTCACCTCTATGAGTTGAGAAATGTTTGAGGAAATCCATATGCTTATCTTGGCTTGAGCATTGTACAGTGTATATATTTACTCAAACTTTATATGAATTTCATCAACATTTTGCAAAATCCTTAGCACTTGTATATGTTTTTGTTCAGCTGGTGGGCAAAGGCAGGTTAGACAGGTAAAAAGAAAAAACCCGGAACTGTTTGTTCAGTATGAGTTTTGATACATACAAAAGGGAACATAAGACAGCAGAAAGGGATATTGATAAGGTTAGTTGTAACTATCCTATAATTTAATGGCAGAGGTAATAATTAAAAAGGCTGTGATAAAAAACTACATCTTAAAATATTTTAATAACATAGACTTTTCATTCTACTCTATAAAATTTTTAGGTCCTTTTTGTGTTTTCATGTGCATTAAACAAATCACTTTAACATCACACTGTCTGTTCTTTGCTTATGGTTCTATTGTCTCTTGCCATGTGCAATATCAATCAAAGGGCCCATCTTATTTCTTTATCCTTTCTTTCTTTCTTTTTCTCTTCCTTCCTTCCTTTCTTTCTTTCTTACTTACTTTCTTTAAAAGGACAGTGGACAAAGTCTATGAAGGTTGAGCTCAGTGCCTGAGTATAAATATTCAATAGGCATATAGCATTAACAATTGGATAATACACTTGGCAACTTTGAATTTAGCCAAAAATCTACCTCTCAATTTTACTTTCTGCCTCAAAGCTTTGGTCATGCCAATTGGAAAGAGACTTTACAGTTAAAAACTGTGATATTAGAGTGCTGGCTGGATAACAACTAAGAGGCTCTGGGCTATTTGTGGCTTCAGCCAGAGGAAAGGTTTTATAACATCCAATAGATTTTGGACGTGCTTTTAAATCACAGTGTGATGAAATAATACTTAAACATGCATCTGGGTGTGGTGGCACATGCCTTTAGTCCCAACACTTAGGAGGCAGAGGCAGGCTTTGTGTGTTTGAGAATAGCATGTTATACACTGAGAGTTCCAGGACAAAAAGCAACACACACACACACACACACACACATAAACCTTAAACATGCTGAATGGAAGCATGAATCAAATAATGGCTCCATTAACACCTTATAGGTTGTAATTCTGATACAGAAATGTTTATTAACAATTTTTATTTTCACAAAATGGTTTTGATTATCTGGATCTACTAAAATTGTAACTACTCTTGTTTCTTAAGAATCTAGTTATTTCTTTTCAAAAACTGCTTTTGGAAAAAATCCTTTTGTTACTCTATTCCAGAAAAGAGTCTGAAATGTTTCTGTATGCAATAAAAAACAAACATGTAAAAATCCAGAAATTATTTTATTTTCAAAACTATTATATTGTTCCATTATAACAATTTTAGGTCAAATATTTAAAAACAGAATTCTGTGTAATGAAAATGTTGAGGACCATGTGCATAACATTTGTATGTATGCATCCATGTTTGTATATCTGTGTAAAATCTAGATGGTTATATAGATTGTTTCTAAATGAATTCATAGTCTGGTTAAGCAGCATACAGATCATCATTTCCATCTCTTTAATTTTGTTGTACTGTATTTCATGAGATTTCTAACATTGAAAGCTGCATAGCTAAAGGTTCTCATAAAAGCATTCTTTAGGCCATGCATGGCTGTGGCCTACTCACAGATCTGGACCCCAGAGTGTTTCCAAACCCACAAGATTAGTTCATGGAATGGAAAATGAAAAGTCTACAAGTTCAGATTTTGAAACTGGAACAGACATATTCTACAATCTAAATGCATTCTATCACAATTGGCCTTGGTTTTGTATATGAGCTGCATAATTAGTCATGAGGCTTAGCATCCTATGAATGAGCTGTATCCCCAGAGAACGAATGTTTCTGGAACAAGTTTAGAAATCACTAAAACACTTCAAAATCTTCTATTTTAACTGTAGAGAGGTTTAGAATTGAAAAGTCTTAACGATTATCCCAATTTGCCATCTGTTTCAAAGATGCTATGAATTCTTCAAATGTGAAATCTCTCCTGATCTACTAAGAAGGGGGAACAAACCTAAACTGTGTTAATGTCAAATATCAAGGTTGGTATCTGGCCATTGTGTGATGAAGGGTCCTGTGTACTGCTATGGATTCCACACTGGCCTAGCGCAGTTATTATTCTAAAGCTTTTATGGTAAGCGCAGGCAGTGCAGATGAAGTAATCATGCTAGTCATTTGCATTCATCTTTAGAATTAATTGAAATAATCCAGTCGTCCCTGAGCAACTAAGTCTTATATAGGCATCAGCAGTTCTGGTATCCAAGGGACAGTGATTCAGAATTTGATAATTACCTTGTTTTTCTCCTGTGAAATGTTAAGAATGAATTACTCACGATGCTGTTAAAATTATAGTTTTGTTTTTTATAAAAGAGCCACTTACATCCTTGGGATAGGAAGTAGATTAGTCTCCCCTGCTGCGCAGCTGCTTCCTTCACTGTCCACGCTATACCCACTGCCAACGCTGCTGCCCGAGGAGCCGGTGGACACGGAGCTCTCTGCAGGCCGGTGATTGGTGGGCTTTGCTGCATGACGTGGGGAGAGCCAACACCACAGTCAACAAGTGAAGCTCACTTTCATCTCCAAATGTATAATTACACATGTGCATAATACTCATAGAAAGGGCCGGCAGAAACAAAATGATCTCTCTTCCTCAACCTGCCTCTACTTTTCTTTCTTTTTGTAGACAGTAATATACACTGGCAATACAGCATTCCTTCAATTTTCTTTTTTAACTACATGAAAAAAAATGTACTGGAAAAAGACCCCTCATTTTTAGACTCAGTTAAGTAGGATGCCATCCTTTCAATTGGTTTTGATATTCGTAAGGCATCACTATACTATTGTGACAAACAAGAAGGGAGACCACATAAAAATAATTTAACAGAATAAAAGAAATTGGGTAATTTCATCTTATAGTCAGTAACTAGAGAGTGTCATTAGAAGGGAAATGTGTGACAAAACAGATACTTTACACATTGCTCTACTAACTCCTCAGGTACTTTTGTTTTTAAATCTAAAGGTGTTTCTTTCCCTTAGGTATGTTGTAATTGATATGGGGACTTGTTGCAGAGTTTTTATGAGTCTCAACTTTGCATATATGAGTCCACGTACCCATAGAAACATACACACAAGTGCTATGTATTATGCAGTAGGGGCATAGCACTGGCATCTGGCAGAGCTCTACACTGAAAGGAGATGCGGTGGGGTTTGCCATGCACTAACAAGGAAGAGAAGATAGTGCCTGCTCACACTTTTTGAGGTCCGAGTTGTTTGGCAATTATTTGAAGCTATTGATGCTCACTCCGGAGACCCTCACAGCTGAGCTGTTGTGTGTGGAAATAATGCCATCATAATGATGACCTATCTGAGATTAGAACTGACATAGCACAGGAGCTCAGTGGTTTGCTATCCTTCCTCTCAGGATAGGAATTCCCCTCCCCCCATTTCTTCTTTCTCGAAATGTACAGCCTATGGTTGTTCACTATAGCTTCCCTGCTCTTTATCAATGAATTTGTCTGATTTTAAGTCTAGATGTGTCCTAAGCTACAAGACTATTTAGCATCGTTTTCCTCAATATGCATATCCCTGTTTTCTCTAAGTTGGATATGTTCATGCTACTGGGTGAAGGGTTGTTGATCATTTCATACTGAGATACCAAGCATTTCTTAAGGAAATCTATAAACAGATGATTCTTAGTCTGAAGGACTTATAGCTGATACAGCCAAATAAATTGAAAATTGAAAACACAAAGAAATTGTATAGGAAGCTGAGGGCAGGCAGGACAGTTACTATGAGGTCTTGTAAAGAATTTAGCGTTTTCTTTACAACTCCCTGTTCCATTACAGCAATAAGATGCTCTTACAAGCTACCAGTTTTATATCTGTTCCATTGATGGTAGAATTCCTTCTCCAGAACAGGGGAACATGAAAGAATTTTTATATAAGTCTGTTACATATCTGATGCTTATAAGCTAAAAACTGCTACTTAAAGGAAGGCCTGAGTGGTAGTCACTAATAAAATGTTAGTTACCTATGTATGTCTCGGTTTGAATAAAATAATAGTTCTAATATTTGCTAAATATTTTATTCAGTTTATGTAAAAGAAACTTACATTGCATATTTACTGTTAAAGAAAAATATTTTACATGAATAATTTAAAATATAAAGGTAATATGACTAAAATATAAAATTATGAATGTGTATACATTGATTAAACTGCATAATCAACCAATAATGATTCAGATTACTCCACTAATTTAGACAAATGAAAGTTATCATGCTTTAAATTAACATTAAATAATCCAACCCACTAGATTTTTAATAGTGGCTAGTATAACATTGGAAGAAAAACATCAATTTCATTAACAAAGAAACCCCAAGCCAACTTCATTGTAAAGTTTTAAAAGACAATAATTTAAAACAATTTAATCTTACTATGTTAAAACAAATTTTATCCCAAGCAAGCACACTGAATATCAAAATTGCTACTTTACAAGACATATGTCTATAGTGACTTCAATTAATTTGTGAATGCGAACTTCAGTTACCATGGGCTTCATGCATTTCCTGTTTCCTTTCTATCAGAACAATTTCTAAATCTTGAGAGTTCATTACGCACAATCAATGTATTACTGATGGAGATGGTCACTTTCTAGTTTAAATGATATTTATTACATTAATGCCACATTAATGATAATCTTTAGATATCTGACCTTGAAGTGATCAATCGATATTTAATGAATAAACAAACAAATAAATGAATGGGTAGCAATGTCAGTGACTGTTTCCCTAAATTCAACACCAAGAATGCCATAATGAATTATCAGGTAACATTTTATATATTAAACCACAGTATGTTTTGAAGGAATTATATACATCTCTCATTAAAAAGTGACACCTGAACAAGATTATTATCCTCTGTATAGTTATTATTAACTCGTCAGCATTTTTTTTAAAATTCTTTTTACTGTTTCTTTGATAAATACAAAATAAAGAAAAAAAGAAGAAGAAAAAAAAAGTGACACCTGAATAAATTTTTCTCTTTTGCCAAAGAAACCTATTGAAATAAAATATTTGTAGCTTATTGAAATAAGTAATGATCATTTCTATCTGCTCTAATATGTGGAAAAATATAACTAATTGACTAGATTTTTAATTCCAATGTGCTCAATACTGGTTTGATTCAAGAAGGTATTTAGTGGTAATATAGTAAATACTAAAAGGTATAGATTTATGTATAACAAAAAGTTCACATTAGACCATGAATAGCATATAAATATTTACATTGGAATGATAAAAGAAAATATTATGCATAGTAATGTTGAGTGGAAGCAATAGCGTTTGTTAATGATAGAGGTGTTCATTTTCTATCCTGGTATATAGACAAAGAACTTTGAATTTGATTTAAGTCTAGTATCTTTTTGTTTTCCTACATTTTGAGTAAAATAACAAAAAAGTAAGTTTGGTCTTCCATGACTTTATTATCTTTGAAATAACAGCTTAAAATAGTCTACCTCTGCTTTTCCTCCCAATAGAGTTTCAGAATTCATATAATAATGTACATGAAGTTTTGTATCCAGGTATTGCATAGTAAAATGATAATTTCACAAGAAAATTGAAGTTTAAAAAAATCAAACTGTTTTTTTAGAGTTGTTTTTAACCATCTACTTTCATTTTGGACACTGCATGAAAGGCTGAATGATGCATACATGATGGGAACACTTGCTGATGTGCATAGGGCAACATCTTGGAAGGACAATTCCTTCTTGATACTCAGTTATTGAAGAGACCTTTCAGGAAAATATTTTATCTTTTGTGGAACAATGAAACTCTTTAAAATTATTCTTTCCCTTGACTGTTTTATGGCTAGATGCTGTTATGTTTTATTACTTCTTGATTGCTAAACCTAATTAAATATGGTACTGTCTGCTTGCACATCTGTCTTCATTTAGTTTCTTTACTGGGAAGCCCTGCCCTTGCAGTAGACTTGACTATGCAAAGCTGTCACCATAGCTACCACAGGATGGCAGCACCATTCTCAGAGAATTTACCAAACTGGAGAACTGACTGCAGCTGGTAAAGAACACTAAAGGTCACTAACTTATATCCCCACAGGAAAACCAATCCTTGTAAAGATTGGCTGATTATATCTCACAGCTAATGAGAGAGTTTAAAGTTGCCAATTCCCTTTTATATTACATCTAATTGCCTCATGTAAATCAACAAATAAAAACATGAAGGTTTTGGCGACTTTGGATTCAGTGTAGACTCAGCCTTGCTGCTCTGGGCCTTGTATCACTGGTCTTACAGCAGGGGCAGCAAAGACCTCTTTATAAGTATTTTCAGAATATCTCTTTACCCTGGTAGCTTAGAGCCAGTTCCAGAATGACTTAATTTATCCAACACTAAATCTTATTTTTATAGACAATGTCTGTAGGATTTTAGTAATGATTGGATTTAAAACAGATGAATCAATTATTATTTTGTTTTTCATAATAGTATGATAGAACATTCAGAATATTAATCTGAAACCATGTGTTTTACAATATATGTTACACATGTGTTCTAAGATTTTTGTATGGGGGCATGTTTAACTTATGGGACTTATTTTTCTTCCTTTCCTCCCTCCCCCACCCCCCTGTCTCCGTCCCTCCCTCCGTTCTTTTCCTTCATTAACTCTCCTTCCTCCCATGTTACTGCTGCTGTTAGTTTTCATACTTACTCTCCTGAAGAAATTTTCAGTTTTGTCTCCTTTTCTAAAATGCGCTCATTCAATGTGGATGGAAAATGTCAGCTTTTGAAAGAGGTGAAGTAAGATACGTGTGAGGAGTAGGAGAGGCTAGCAGGGGATGAATACAATCAGAATACTTAATGCATTATAAAAACAATGCACGTTATTTTGTACAATTAATAAAAAAATTAATAAAACAAACAAAACAAAAAAAGAAAACAAAAATCTTAGCTTTTAAGTTCAAATGTAATTAGCATTGTTTAGTATGTTTTCCCTTAAAATTTGTCAGATCAGATTTTTGGGTATTTTCCTTTACAGTTCTGGATTATTGATTTAAAGAGAGATGCTACATTTAATAGTATTTTAGAAAATAAGTATCTGTGACACCTAACTTAGTTTTGGAGTTGAGCAACTCAAGTAAGTCTGCCATTGAACCTTCTTTAAATAACAAATTACTGGTTGACTATATAACAGTCATTATACATATTTCATATACAAATGACTAATGAATATTCATATCATTATTCAGCCTTGATCCATGAAGTTCTGCTATTGTTTGCCTGGTAAGGCATGGAGATACTTAAGTTATTGCACATCTGAGACTGCAGATGGAAAGTCTCATTTGATATCGTACAGGAAAGTTGGTAAAACCCTTACTCATGGTTCCTATGTCCTCTCTTTCCATACATAGAGCTTCATGAATGAAATTTTCAAGACATTTCAATGATCAATTTGCTCTATTTTTAGCTAATACTCCCAGAAACTGGCAGATGTTTCCTACAGTCACTAATCATTTGCTCTGGCATTATAAAAACAGAATCAGTGTTCCCTTTGGGGTACAGAAGTTTAACATATCAAGTGAGAGTGAAGTTAATTTAATAACTTGCCAGGGAGGAACTTTGCTTCTATAAGTTAAACATAATGGCTCATATACTACAGTACTTGCCTCTATCTGATAATTTCCCTGTGAAGCATTTCTTCTTTTTCTGACAAGTATTTAATTCAGAACTGATATGGGAAGAAAAAAACCTAAACACGTTTTAAAATTAGCAGTAGAATTTTATATTGAATAAGATGCTTTTAATAAAATTAAGAAAGTCAATTCATTTATTATGAATAAATCTAATTAAAATTTTAGCTGCATACAAGTAAATAGAATGAACCACACTGGATTAAGAGAAGTTTGTGTTTTTCATGAAGACTCCAATAAATATTTTTATCTATAAAAGACTGAGGATAAGAGGATCATATTTAGATGAGGTAATAGTTTCACTTTCATGGGTAACTATTCCTTTTTTCAGAACTTAATTTGTGTTTGAAGGAGAAATATGATTTTTTTTGTTTTCCTGACGATATCCTTGCAATACACTGTCCACCTGACATGTATTTTTAACAACTGATAACCAGAAAGGAAAAACATTATCCAGAAAAAGGAAGTACTTGATAGAATTCCAGCTGATTACAAAGTACTTCTAGAAATAGCCATAATAAATATCTTAATTACCAAAATGTTATCCTTAAATGAAATACAAATAGTTGTTCTAGAAAATTTACTTTTATCTTTCATTTATTTATATCTGAAAAATGTTCTTATAAGCCTCATGCTGAGTTAACAAGGTACCAAGAGTAACAATCTGTTCACACATCCAATTGCTGTGATTACAGTTTTGGTATCAGCTTGTTTTGGATTTTATGTTATTTGACAAATTGAACCCACACCTTCATACATGCTGGGGAAACTTTTTACCACATCACCAATCTACAATGTATAAAATTCAACTAGAAGGAAATAAAGGAGTAAATTTCCAGTAGAAGTAATAAATTAATAATAGCAAGTAAGTTTATGTGGATAATACTACAGCAAACACTGTATATTATTTTCCATATTGTTTAAATGTATTCAGTGGTTGTAAAGAGGAAGCTTGGAAAATATTTGGTAAAAGCATGTGTAGAACCAAGAGATCTAGAATCTTTTTTAAATTTCCAAAGAGATCATTGTTAATCACTTTCCTCTGGTTCCAATAGAATGCAAAGAGTATGATACAGATTCAGAGCTGGGCCAGTACAATTGCCTACTACTATATTTTGCTAAATAGACATAGCATTAAACGGACTCCTAGTGATTTATCATTGTATCTATAGATTAATGGGTCTCTCAACACTATTCAAAGAAAATTTTAGTTATAGTAGATGGTGATTAATACAAAGGTCTGTGATAGTCCAAGAAACAGAGAGTAAAAGACTGAAGAATAATCAGCCCTTGCTGGAACAAATATACTTCACTCTCAGCTCCTGAGGCTCAGTAGCCATTGCTGAAGAGAGCGCACAAATAGTGTAAGAGCCAGAGCCAATGAGTGACTATAGGGAAACAGTATCTTCTGGACACAGTACAGCAGCTATACATATGGACTCACAGTGGTTGTGCCAGCATGCACAAAACTTGTGTATTCTAGCACAGAGGGGGCCTTGGCATGAAATCTCACATATTTACATAGTGATTGGCAACTGTTATCTTCTGACAAAAAGAGGGTCTGTTTTCTTCAAGAGTGTAGCCCTGGTAAGCTAATCGCATTCCAGCAGAAGGGCACACATCCAAGAATATTTGTGCAGCACAAACTGATGGGGTTTAAAACAAGATACAAAGTTGAGTAGATTGGGAGGGGGAACTTAGAAAAGATGTGGGGAGGGGTGAATACAACCAAAACATATTATACAAAATTCTCAAACTATTAAAAACAATTTTATTTCCAGATAATTCTAAAGATGATGAAGTCTGATTGCATATAAATTCAAGTTATTGACTACAAATAATCTCCATTTCAGATGAGCTTAGAGAAAACAGTTTCTCTTCCTCTGCAATTCTTCTCAGATACTGATAAATTGGTTATTTAATAAATATTACTATCTAGGATGTAAGAGTCATAAGACAGAGATATCTGTCTGTTGTGTTTGCTGCAGTATCACCAAAACTTGAAGATGTTCTGAAATGTAACATGTTAAACAAAATATTTATGGATATGAGTGAGAATGGATATGGGAAAATTCTGCCTCTTCCTTATCAGATTGTAGAAAACTTTCAACATTTCTTCTCACTTCATTTTATTGTTTTTTTCCCAGAGACAGTGTCTCACTCTGCAAGCCAGGGTGGCTCAGAACTCACTTTGTAGCCCAGGTTGGCTACGGACTCATAATATTCCATTTCTCTTCATTTTTGAATCAAGATGATAATAATGTTCATTTCCCCTATTTTAAGCTAAAGCAAATATTTTAAGTATGTGAAATGAGCAATAAAGATGATACAGCTATCTTTCAAGATATGAACAGAAATACCATTTATTTACTGTTATAATGCATTATCACTTCATCCTGGGCTTGGTATGGCATGATAAGAGCTAGTAGGCAAGAGACCAGCCAAAGTTCAGAAGGAAGAAGCAATGAATGTGGATGTATAGACATAATTAAATCCAATTGATGTCCAGGGAAAAGTGAAAACTTTTATATAAATTGAAAAATGCTTTTGAAACCTTTAATATACTTATAAAATACTAAATAATTGTAATTGTGAGAAGTGAAAGATGTCCTGAAATGTAGTAGAGAAGATGACGACACAGAAAGTTCAGAAACAAATGAGGTAAGGAAGGTCTGCTCTTTGGATAGTGTAAAAAATGTCATTGTACATAAAAATTTGTTTGGCTGATCTTATATACTTTGATCTTGTGAACTTTCTGTATTTTAAAAATTACTTAATAATTGACAGAGGAGGGGCTTATATATAAAGTCCAACCCCTTGTTGAGAGGCCATCTGATGGTTGTTGGGGAGGGAGTGCTATATTTTTTTTCTGAGATGTGACCCTTTAAGTTTACTGATGCTCCAGGAGCTAGTCCTACATCTATGCACATACAAGCAGCAGCTCTAATTATTCTCAGTTGATTTTAAGCATGAAGGCAGCATGTAAATTTGGAAAAGAAAGTGGTAGAGAGATATGGATGGAATTCTAGAAAAAGAAATTTTGATCAAAACACAATATGTACTTGAGCATAAAGGTATTTAATAACCAGGGGAATTTATATAGGTTTAATATCTTGGTATTTATGAGTCAAAATGATGAAAACTTGAAATGACTGACATTATTATCAGTAAAATATATTATGCTATGAATCCATTTAAACTTCATTGTATACTTGAGAAAAATGAGATTGAAAACTGACTAATATTTTAATATGAATATTTGACTTTTCTTAAAGAGTGATAAAAAGGATTTTCTTGGTGAGTGGTCACATTAGTGAAAAGAATATACAGTGATGAAATGAGAACTAATTGTGAACACAAATTAATACCATTTAGCAAAGGCTTTTTTGACTATCCTCAATCATCTGGCACTGTCATATACATTAATCATTTAATGATACCTTTCTTTCACATTTTGTTTCTTCAGAACTTTCTTCATCTAGAATGCTATGGCTCTAGTGACTAATGCTATGGTCTAAATTAGAAAGTATATTTAACACAAAAACTTGACTTTTCTCCTCGCTTTGCACAAAAGAAAAGATAAAAGCAACTATTTTATGATACATAAAAAATGATAACTGGCATGTATAAAACAGTATAAATTATTATAAAGGGCTCTATGTGAAGCATTTTAAATATTCTTATAAATTAATAGTTGGGTGATATTAACCCAGTAGTTATTTATTTTAAGTAATATTATTACCAAGAAAAACACATTAAAACAACTAAAAATTAAGAATATATAATAGATATTACCTATATTTTAAACATTGGAATCAACGAGTTGTAGAAATGTCTATTTTCCATTTATCAAGTGAAAATAGTGACCTCAAGATCTAGACAGTGTACAGTTTTGAAATTGAGTTGTTCAATTTAGGAAAAGCAGACTTTAATGCTATGCTCTTTTAAAGAACAAATAAAACAAACTTTTATTTTACCTTCTTGTATTTTTAAGAAAGAAATTCATGACTGTGACTTTATCAGGTATCTTACTGAACTTTTTCTGCCTTTTACTATTTGTAAAATTATTTATTTTTTCGTCAAAGCACTACCAGTTTATTAGTTGTATTTTCAGTATACTTGGTCATAATGAAAAATGTGGGCTTGAATTCAAATGTGAAGCTACATAATCATATTTATGTTACTTCTGTTGACACATTTAATAAACTCAACATTCCAATTAAATTCTGCATTTCTGATGTTACCTTCTAAAACATTTTTATAGCTTTTGGCATTCAATTATATATAAAAATATGGAATTACAATAAAATACAATTAATATTTTGACAGTATCGTCCAATGTACATAAAGATTTCCTTAGCTCACTTCACACCTATATTTCCTTTCATTTAGACCAATGGGAAAAGGGTAAAATATGATTTTCAATTATGTGTATAATATGTGTAGATACAGTTAGTAAAATTATCAAGTAATTCATGGGTTGTTTGATAGAGGATTAAGGAGATATTGTTAAGTTGTTCAAGTGTCTCTGGCAATCATTTTCTTCTCCCTTGGTGGTTTCATGGCTCTCTGGTTCTATATTCACATCTTAGCTTGCCTACTGTCCCCATTCTCTTTTGACTATTCTTTCTGAGTCCCATGATTCCTTCCTTCATTTATTTCCCTGCTTTATTTTCTCAGATACTACATTCTGGTCAAAGTTGATCAATGTTTTAAAAGATATTTGCTCAAGTCCATGATAAAGTAATATATATTTTAAATTTTAGTTTTATAATTATTGCTTGTCATAGAGATAAGAAGTATTTAATGATTAATTAAACTGTTTTAATTGTCCATTAAAACTAGGACTTCTCAGATTATGGATCAGTATTCTCCTCTTCATTATTTATTCCCACATTTAATCAGTATATCAGTATAATAACATATGAAGACATTAAAAACCAATTTTCTTAGTTTTATACTAAATGCTAGTCCTATGAAATTAAATGAAAAAAAATTCCAAGGTTGATCAATTCAAATTACATGAGTGGTTTGCTGGAGATCCATAAATATGACTAGAAAAGAAGAAGCGAACCCACTGAGGAGGAATCATGTGTTCACCTTCAGGAAGAAAAGCTCATCAGTCAGAGTATTAGAGGGTCAGAACTACAGTCATTCTGGAACCTTGCATGCATAACAGAGATTTCTGGCAATAAACTCAAATGCTCACAAACTCAAATGCTTCAAAAATATGTGTATTTGAAAATACACATAAAATCATTCTAAGATGATGTGGAAACTCTTGAAAAGCATTTTGATTTTCGCAAACAAAAATGGTCCAACCCTACAGCATAGACACTGTTAAAGCTGAAAATTTTGAACAGTTTGAATATTGGCTTTTTCAGAGTTTTGTTTTTTTGTGGGAGGAGTATTTCCTTTGTTAATATAACTATAGTGTCAATTTTCCTGTAATTTCAAATTGACAAGTTTTTTTTTAATACACTGAACTGAAGAACATAAAATTTTTGTGTTTATTAATCACATGTACCCCATATTAAGACAACTTCAAACCCCAAATGATCATTTGATTTATCTTGTTTTTCACGTTACTTTGCTTAGGACCCTGTCCTTTTCAGAATAGAGCACACTAAATACCTTCTGACAAAACTGATTGTCTGTTTGAGACAGAAGAAAATGAGACATTGTTTAGCTACTAACATAACCAACAATTCTCTTTTCTCCTAGACTCGAACGTCTCCCAACCAGCCACCCACTACCACTTCTTTAAGAAAGACCTCATAGAATGGTGTCTTGGTAAGGGTTTGCCAAGGAACTACAGGGCATGGGACACCCAGAAATGAGCTTGATTCACAGTGGTATCTGTGGCAGCGATGTGTGGAAGCTACTTCAGGCTTTCTTCATACAATTGGGTCACACCAAGAAACTTTCAAATCTATCTCTTATCTCTTATGTAAGTCTGTGTCTTCTCATGTCACATCTCCAAATCCAAATCCCTTTTGTTTTGTTGATCAGGAGGAGGAATATGTCCACGTATACAATATTATCTACATCTGAACCTAAAAGTTGCAAATTGTATTTATTTAAAAGAAGTAATTAGTTGTCAAGTAAGTTGACTCTCTAGATTTTAAAAATATTGGTGTTTATTTGTGCTGGAGTATGATTTTCAAAGCTGTTTAGTAAAGAGTCAGGTATTGTTTTATACTGCAGCCCAGGCCATAGTGACTCTCACGCTAGTCTGGATCATATGGCCTCTCTGCAGGACCTTGCCTCAAAAAATACATATTAAAAAAAAGAAGGGTAAAAACTGTTTAAGTTTCTTACTACAAATCCAGTATTAGGTATCAGGCTGATCTGGTGCAATTTCTATAGTTCTTCCTTTCAGATTTCCTTGCCTGTAACTAAACTCAAGAAGGGGAGAGAAATATTCATTGGCTTATTTCATAATGCTTGCTTGACCATTATGTTCAAGCATAAATCTGATGAGAAGTTTTTAAAATACTTGTAAATCTCTTTAGGAATAATTTTGTCCCCATTGATTGAGATACCTACACATGCACACATACTCATCTAGAGACCTTCCTGCTGCCCCTCTGTGCTTTGTGCAGTAGAAGCAGCATCATGGAGGTTGAGAATCTCAAATTTGTTCTTGCTATGAGTTCTAGGTAATTCTAATAACTTAAGATGTGTAGTGGTAACAAAGAAGTAAATAACAATGGTTTAAAATAAGAGAGTTTGATTTCAACATAGCTATTATATTTAGAAAGTAAAAGTTCAAAGCCATACATAGACAAGGGTTATAGGGACAGCTCAGTAAACTTCAAGCTGTGTGTTCAGCATTCCATCCTGATACCTGATCATTCAGCCATAGGACAGGGTAGAACACTCAATGACTACCTCATTCACTTCTTGTGATAAAATAGGAAATGACATAACACTTTGTACAATGTCAAGAACTATGTAAATACACTGTTATTTTCAGAATACAAATGGGATTATATGAACTACATTGTGAGGATTAAAATGACAAAGTTTTATTTGATCACATACAAATACTACCACTACCTCTGCAGGAAGTGAAGGAGTGTACAGGGTCTTGCTAATTTGTTGAACATTCACAGTCCTGGTCAGTTTACTTCCCAGACCAAGTAAATTATATCTAATTTTACAGTATGTTTATGATAAAGATTGGGCAGATTTATTGTTTACTTGTATTATTAAATCACTTAAGTAAACAGGGAATGTATATGTATATTTTAGAAAACAGAATTTTGTCATTGATTAGCACAAAATTAATAAGAAACAATGCTGTTAGTTTTCCTTCTGATTTGAAATCAATAGAGTGACTTCTAATTCAATTATAACAATTTAAATGTAAATATATTTAAACATTACTCAAAGAAAATGAGTTAAAATTATTTTCACTCAAACTTTAAGAACAAGTCTATAGTTAAAATGTTACAAATTATTACATAGCAATTACTAAATAACACTATTGAAAATAAGGCAGAAATACAACTATTATGATATTTCAAGTCAGTTCAACATGTCGGGTAAGACAATGAGTAACAAGAGATTAACTCAAATTATTTGATAGAATAAAAGTTAAGAAGTATATTTTTTTCATTTTTCTCATCTTTGGGGGGTAATGGAGTCTTACTATTTAGCGCCGGGTACCCTAGGACTCACCAGATCTGCCTCTGAATGTTGGAATTAAAAAAATACAGCACTATGCTAGGGAAGAAGTAGTATTTTAAGTAGGCTCAGAATATTCTAGAAGCACATTAGATGTTTTGAGTATTCTGAGGATAAACAGAAATGCTATAGGAGGATGAAAAGCATTTTTGTTTATTCTCAGAGTGCTCAAAACATCTAATGGGCTTATGGAAGATATGTATAACTGAGTATTCCAGGAGTGGAAATTATTTAAGAAAAATTCTAATTTTAGATACATTATTTTTAGAGGTAATTTTGAATTAAATTGGAGAAAAAATTAAAGCAACACTAGTTAGATTCCTGGCATGGGCAATGGTGACTCTTAGATGTTGGGGTCAAGACAGCCACAGTTATCAGCCTTCTCCCTTCCTCCTACAACTGTGACATCCAAGTTAGGGGCACAGTCAAAGCAGGGACACATGGGATCTACCTTCCTCTTTGCAAAAATCTAAGATGATTGTCAATCAGACCAGACAAGGGGGTGGGCAGGAGTTTAGGAATTGTGAAAGCGGTGCCTACTAGCCCAGCTCCCACCAATCATTTATGTTTCCATGTGAGCTCTGCCTTTATTTTGTAAAGTGTTTTAGGCTGTTTCCAGTGTGAAACTTGGTTATGCTCCCAAATGTTTCTGTCATAATAGCTCTAACTAGCATGTATCGGTGTTCATATCCTACTGAAAGGAATTAAATGAGAAAAAAATAAAAACAAAACCGACACACTCATTTTATGCTGCATCATATAACAATGGCTCAGAACCCAGTAGTTTATGAATGAAATAAAGATACTTTATTTATTACACAGGCACTTGGATATTCACATGCCCAACACAGCTGATACACTTAACAGCTAAGGAAACGCACAGATGTCTGCTAGTAGGCTCAGGAGAGAACTTCCTCTGTGCCATGGTGAATTAGTGCATTAACAATTTTTCCTTTGCTTTCTTCTAAGCATTTCCAAAAGTTACATGTCAAATAATATGCCACAAAAACTGATCTACATTCCAACTGGTATGCTAACTTGAATTGTGAGCAATGTAAAATTTTATCACAATGCAACATATTTTATAGTCATGCTTGAACAGATTAGGTTAGTAGCATGCATTCCATTCTGCAATATGAATACTGTTAAACTATTTTCCAACAAAAGTCAAAAGACGCCCAGTGCATAGAAAAATACAAATCACTGTAGTCAATATATTATAAGACTGATCTTGGGACTTACATGGTGATGATGAAATCCTAAAATGCCATGCCCACAAAAGCACATTAAGAAGGGGCTAAACATATTTCATTAGACAATCCCTAAAAAATTAAGGATGAGAGCTTTAAATTTGGGGAACGTTCTTGCTGTGTGCTTTGAACAGGGCCTTTCTGCTCACCTCCTTCTGGCTTGACTGGTCCATCAGACATCACCTTCCTGAGGGCTAGCTGGCTTTGGTCTTGGTTGCCATTGGCTGGTGGAGGCAGAGTATCAGACTGAGTTCTTTGAATGGGAAGGACGCCTGCTATGCTGTGTCTGTGCTGCTTCCTGGCATGATTACACTGACCGCTTTTATGTGCTGCTGTGGTAGTGTGGGTGAAATGGAAACCCAGAGTGTATCCTCAGATGGAACCAGCTTCAATGTTAATCATGCAAACAGAAGTGTGCTTTTGTTCTGTTGAAACCGTGTTTTTCAAATGCCAAAATGACACCACATGCACAGCACTGAAGGGTTAAAACTGGCTGTTTCCTTGGAAATAATGACCAGAGAGATGAGGAAAACAAGCTACCTGTATGCCCTGGCTGATGCTTCCTGGAAGTGACAACTCACCTACAGCCATAAACATCTGCACTGTGGTTTTTATGGAATCATATCAGAAAATATCAGAAGTGAAGACTCATATCAGTTAAGATGAGTGAATGCTAGACTTTAATGGACTAATAATACTAGACATGGCACTTCCTGACTTTTGAAATAGTCCACTGATTAGAAAAAAATAATCTGTAAATCCTGTTATTCTGTACAAAGTGTGATCCAACAGCATGGACCAGATTGTGCCCCTTAATGAGATTATATTACATCATCACATAAGCTTATATGCATATGAAAAATACATATTTTTGAGAATATGAATTTTTGCAGATTCTTCAGGGGGCTATAAGGTTCACAGGTGAAATGCTCCTTTCTAATGCATCCTGTTTTTAAACATTGCTTCAAATGGCTTTTTACACTAGGTTCTAGAATTTGACTATTGGTCTCACTAAGCATCTGCTTAAATGTTGAGTGTTCTCAGGTCCAAGTATCTCATTGCTAAATGTGTGTGTGTGTGTGTGTGTGTGTGTGTGTCCCAATGCTTGCTTTTGTGGGGATAATGCTAGAAAACTTGTGCTTGTATTTCTGTATTCTAGAGAAGGAAGTGCACACAAACACAAACAACACTGCTTTGCCTGCAAACTTACAGATAGGACGACCACATACTATGAGCAGGGGTGGATGGATGGTGGGAACAAAGGAGAAACAGCCAGTTTTATTTGTCTATGGAAATTAAAAAAAAAAAAAAGGAAAACTAAAGGAGGAAGAGCATTATTTATGTGTTGATACTATTCTTACACAGACAAAAGGACAGGGGACGGAGTGAGCAGGGGATGCCAAAAACCAGAAAGCAAACAAGGAAAGACAGCAGGAGAGAAAGGCAAGAGATGAACATTAAGCTGCCATGCTGAGGAACTTATTTGCGTCTTTTACTTGGTTGAATGCGGAGTTGTTGCACGGCGGCTTCGGCCGCTGCTATGGCAGCCCCTGCATCTTCCAGATGGGTTTGAGTGACACTGGTTTTGCTTTGACTGCGGGATGGTCCATGAGATCGGAGATGGCCTTCTGATGATGATTTTGAGCTACCAGGACTACTGTGGGATTTCTCAATGGTAGGAACTTGCATGTCTGGTTACAAAAAGATAAAAAATGAGTTAAAGTTGCTCCCCAGAACCCCACTGCAGTCAAAGCCTAGTCCACACATAATTTGAAACTGTCTTAGATTTATATTAATGCTATCTTTCATGGGTCATTTATGTAACTTCAAACCATACAATAATGTGGTTAAAGATTTAGAAAGCAATTTGGTGAAGGAAGCAAAGAGTCCAACCGGAAGAGACTTATTCACCAAGAATGAGTTGTAAGAAGCCTCAGGTAATGGATACTTGCCTCAGTCTACCCCTTTCCAACAGCTCTGTTTATTCTAAAAGAGGCTGGTAAAAGATAATAGATTTACTCAGCTGTAGGACATGCATTTAGTGAAATGTTGGATGAGCAGGTTAGAACATCTGTTGAGTCATTGTCTCAGGAAACTGAGAATGTATGGATTCAGAGAACTAGAGAGGGAAAATGAGATTTTTCTGCTGCTAATCATCTTCCAGAAGGTTGTGCATGGCAAAGTTGAAATGGCTATGTTGAATCCAAACTCAGCCTATTGAACATACACATAAACCATCTTCTACAGTCTCTGTAGTCAGTGGTTCTCCGTTATATTAACTCAGTGGCCTATTCGATGCGACCTTGGCTCCTCATCCTCTAGAACATTTTCACTCATTGTCTGCTGCTAATGTACACAAAAGCACTCTCAGCAAAAAGGAGTGCTCATTAATCCTCTTTATTACTTATAAATAATGTTTCTGGTCACAACATGTTTATCCCATATATATATATATATACATATATATGAATTTATCAATTATGGGCAGAATTAGTCTTATGTTCGGAATACTTGTTAAAAATAAGGGAAAACTCATCTCAATAAAAATAAATATTGCTAAATCCTGTGTGTAACACTATTATTATCTGACATCTAGGAAAGACTTGAGGAATTTGAATTGCTATTTGTTTTGATGACATGAGAAAAAATGTTCTTCATGGGATAAATAAAAACAGGATGCAAAATTTTATTTGTAGACCAACCATATGAGAATTTAGAGATCCAAACAATTAAAAGGAAAATACCTAGCAGTAATGATGGTCATGTTTATAGTTGAAGAATTTTATATTGCTTTATAAATTAGCTCAGTGAATTTTCTAAAATCCCCTTAATATGAATTTTCAGAAATATAATTAGCTTCTATAGTTCAATCTCATTTTTACAAGATAAGGATATAAAGAAGATGGCTAAGTTAACACTTAAATATGTGCCAAGACGAGCTTTAAGTTCCTTTCTTCCTATATCAAAGGGCCCTTTCCGTGACACCACATTAACTTTTGCAAAGGAATTAAACTTTACAATGCATGCTAAACATGGATGCACTTAAGTTTGAGAAGGTACTGATTGAACAAACAGATAAACAACTGTGTTCTACTTGAAATATCTCCTACCCTTGGATGGATCAGGGAAGATACCATGGCTTCTGCTTTTGATCACAGATGGCTTTGGGGACTGCTGGCTGTTTTGACTGGAGTGAGACTTGCCATGGTCAATGCTCTCAGTCTGTTCTTTCAGAGGGTACCATCGCGGAGTGTTGTCCAGGTGAGATGTGCTAGATAAATCAATCAATACCTGGAAAAGAACCATGAGGCAGTAAATTGCATGAATTGAGCCTTAATTGGTTAGGGATAGGGTTAGTTTTAGTATTAGTTTTTTTATGACCTAAAACTTACTAAGAATGTAACCTAATGATTAAACACAACCTTAAAGGTACCACCTTCCTCACCTTCCTTTGCTTATTTAATATTTTTTCCTCAGCCAAGATACTGAGATGCTTATTAAATATGTGATTAAATTGAGCTATATAATTTCTCTGAATATTCCCTAATTTATTTGGGTAGTATGAAAAGATGGAGTCATCCTTTTTATGAAATACAAGTTCCTGTGGGTTGTTCTATCAAATAATTTTTACTTCAGAAGAAATGCATGGTTTTAATCAGAAAATGAATAAAATAAAAGAATAAAAAATGAGTAACTTGCAATTGCCAGCTTATTTCTTCAAATTTAAAACACATTTTAATATTTTAAATAGAGATGCAACTATCAGTCAATTATGGGACAGTGTTGTATCATGGCTTACCTATCATTCTTCCTTTTTTATGGGACACACACACACATAAACACACACACAGTTTTATAGTCACTGGCATCTTAATGTGGTGGAATGTTCTTTGCACACTGTAAATAAAGGACTGTTTTGGCCTATGTACAGCACTGTAGAAGTGGGTGGAGGATCAGAGCACAGGCAGGTAGAGAAGGGTGGAGTTAAGCCAGTCTCCATCTGACCCCCAAGAGGCACAGACATGTAAGAGGTACCGGCCAGCCATGGGCTGAGCCATGTGGCAGGAAGATTAATGGAAATGGGTTGAATTAAGATGAAAGAGCTAGCTAGTATTGTACTTAAGACATGGGCCAAACAATATAAAGTAATATAAGCATCTGATTCATTTCTTTGGGGGACAAAAGCCACTGCGCACCAGGTTACAAACCTCCTGGACCCAAAACGGGCATCGGGAAAAACTTTCTACAATATCTTAGATTTCATAAATAATAAATAATGTAGATATATATCTAGGTTTATATAAGCTAGAGTAAATTAGAAGAACTTCTGGAAGTCAATATTTTGAACTGTGACAGTAAACCAAATATAACCCTATCAGTCTAGAATAATTCTGCATAAAATCAGCATTAGTTTCAGTGGCTAAACTAGGAAAGAATTTGAAAACCAGGTTTCAGAGGTGTGGATTTGATGAGAAAGTAAGGGATCCTATCTTCAGATCCAAAGAAGCCCTCATTAAAGAAACAATACATGCAACACAGACAGTTCCTATCAAAAAGGGGTCATAATTTTGTAAGATTTAGGTTTCCTGAAAATCATAAATATATATATAGTGTGTGAGTGTGCACATCTATATAATTTAAGTCAAAAGCCTAAATAAACTTCATAGTTTTATAAGGTTATTGATGAAAACACCCAAAGTCCTCTTCACTCTTCTAGATTCCATTTTTAGACACATTGTGGTTTCTAACAAATTTATATAATAATTACTTCAAATGTCTTCCTTTGCATCTACTTTTAACTTTAAAATCATTTCAAAATCTTCAGCATGATATTTAACCATAAATAGCAATGTGAAATGTCACATATCTATATTCAAGAAACAGGTATTGCCTGTAAAAAAAGCCAGCTTAGTTTTTAATATATTGGCTATCTTATATTTCATTTGAAATCACATGGTGACTTCTTATTTTCCCACTAAAAGACTATTTAATCTTAATACAATTAAAAAGTTCATCAAATAGATACGATAGATTGAAAAATCACTTCACAAGTTTCTTTTCTATTCGGCTATTCAAGAAATAACTCAGGAAATTAATTTACTTGCTAAAGATTTTGGTCAGAAATGGCTATTGTGTAAACTCAAGAAATTAATTTTTTTCATCATGCTTCAACTTGCTGCATATGGTGACAGTATAAAAAAAAAAAAGAAATTCAAAGGCTTACCTCTCCAAGGAAGTCGTTGGAAGAGAATCTATCGTAATCCCAAACTGTCACCTCCAATGTCTTCTTCATGAGCTGTATTCGGATATAGCTGTCATCAACCCCATTTCTCCAACATACATTTCAGTATATTCATAGATGATTCTCAATTTGAACTCTTTTAATTTTGTGAAAATACTTGATATTTTACTTATAACTCTATATTAAATGTATAAAATTTTAATGATTAATTTGTAGTTCAATCTAGTGTTTGATTATAGGAGACCTCATTATCTTGTGAATATACTCATCACACTTGCTTCGTATTGTTCTGCCTTCACTTCTCATTTAACAAAAGCCGTCTATACCCGTAAATATACGAGAGCCATGGATATAAAGCATTTGCATTGTTCTTTATCTGAATCATTACCAAAACCAAAGCATTTTTACTTCTGTGGAATGTAATTTAAAAAAAATCAGATTAATATTCATTTATAACTTCTTTATAATATTCACCATCCAGAACCTCATTTTTAAAATTGTTCTCTGTAAATTATCTTATCTAGATGACTTTTCTCCTTCCTTCCTTCCTTTCTTTTTTTTTTTTTTTGTTTGTTTCTTGGAGACACAATTTTTCTATGTAGCCCTGATTATTCTAGAACTTGTTCTGTACACTAGACTGGCCTTGAATTCATAGAGATCTGCTTGCCTCTGCCTTCTGAGTGCTGCCATTAAAGGGATACTACTGCTATTCATGGCAGTTATGGGATTCACATTCCTTTAGACTGAAAAATGTATACATTAATACAATTTGTCTCAAATCACATAATTTTGGTTTTGATGTCTTATGGGAGTCACCATAACACGTTCTTGACAGATTTTAGTTTTTTTCCTTTTGGGAAATTTCAATTTACAGAAAGAATTCTTACACCATAGCTGGGTAGAATAAATAACACATTTTATGCATTTCATCTTATTTTTCTCTTGATGTTCCTTATGAAAAATCTCAAGTATAGCCATTCAAAAATACTTCCTCCCAATTTGTAAATCTGACCCGGTCTATTGAAAATGTAAGTTCTAAAATATTTTAAAAGCCTCATTTTACCAAATTATTTGTTTATGTTTTGGCTGCTTTGCTAAAATATTGAGAATTTGTTTTTACCTTACCTTTGAACTTTTCTCATTCATTATCACTAAATAGATTTTTCACATGTCCTTTTTGGACTGTTACTGTGTTTGAAAAACCTTAACATAGGCCTGACTCTTCCATATTGTGATTATCATTACACTTGCATCTGTCATTTACAAAATAATAATTACATACCTGCTCCATGGAAATACTTTTATAAATTACTGTTTGATTCCACTCAGGATTAAGACTTTTTTGGACATATTTAGTCCTCCTTTTGTACTCGGCACTGAATTGGAAGAGAGAGAAGAGTTACTTTGACATTTTACCTTAGCTGATGATGACACAGTCAAACAGAAGAATATGCAGCATTTGCCCCATCTTTGACCTCACAACATCGTGTAGTCATTGTACCTTAAAACTCAATTTAAGTTGAACACATGAACACACAATAACATTTTGAATATATATTGAGTGTCTTGAGTTTTGCTTGCACTACTGAGGATGTTTTAAAAGAAATTCCTGTAGGACTTTGGACTATACTTGAGAAATTTCACTTTTTCCTAAATGTGGGAAAGCTAAATTGCCCCCTACCCCGTGCTAAGGGCATTGTGACACATGTGTTTTCTTATTAAAAAAAAAAAAAAAAAAGAAAGAAAATGTAAAGCAATAATCGCATTTACAGACAAAAGAAAGACACACAGCTCTTACAACAGATGAAATTTTAAAACCTTTCCCAAAGAGATATTTGAAGCTACCTTTAAGTATGACATTTACCATGGTTATGTAGCAGATTTGAGTGCTTTATGCCACTAGTTTATGTTAAAATCAAAACAAAATTAAAATCTTCATTCATTAATTGTATCTTGGGGCATTTCAGTGAATTTCCAATTCTTCCCTTGTCTCTAAGCAATCATTAGAAGCTTCTATAGTATACATACATTTAACAACTTATACTGAAAACCCATCCATATGAAGTATAGTAGCACATCTAGAGCTGGCATGGACTGGTGGCTGCAGTTGGAACTATGCAACGTCTATCTATGGTTCACAAATGGTGATCCCACAGGCCAGGCTTTATCTTCATCTTTTCCTGAATTTTCCATCTTAGTTTACATTTCATTGATGAAATAACAGTATATTTCTGGTAGGTGTCATCTATTTACTAGGAAGTCCTGATATTTGTCTAATTTAGTAGCTACCATTCCTTACAGATAATCAGTACTCCATACCTTGTTCATTTCAGGATACTACAAGGCAATTAGTCTGTAATTTTTGAAAGCTGTAATATACTATGTACTGAAATTTGAGATGTGGGTTTTGTCTCACCAAACCTCATATGTCAGCCATGATAAACTGATTCCAAAGTCTTCTCACTCCTAAGCATCCCATTTGAGTATACAAAAATAAGAGCAGGATTGGAAGTTTGCCATCCAAGACAAATTATAGACAGATGTTTACACAATGTCTTAACAAACAGAATTCTCATGAAGTTTTAACTTTGTACATATATTTTGTCTATACTTTTATTACTATTTTGTGAAGTTTAAGTTATATACAGACTATTTCAATTCTACTAATTCTGTTTTTAACCCAGAGCATTTCTCCTACTTATACAAAAAAATTTATTCAACAATATTAATCACAATATTATTTCTACTAAAGTTAACAAATAAATATATATTTTTATTCAATCAATGAAATATTAAACAACAGGAAAAATTGAACCAAATTCTTAAAAATACTTTTGTTTAAAGTTTTGCAGAAAGATAAACATGCAAATGTTAAGTTATCCTTATGTGAATTAAAATATATAAGTAATATATATTAATATCACAAGAATACTTAGGAAGTATAAATATTAAATTCAATTTAGTGAATATTCTAGGTGGATAATGAAGTGGTTTTAAAGGCTCCAAATGTACCTGTAATGTTTCTCCTATTATAGAAACATCTGAAGTAGGTAGAACAAAATGTTGGTGATGAAATTAGATAACAAGCACATAGGTGTTAGTTAAGGTATAATTTTCAGTAAACTTGTAATGTTCCAATTGCAAAAATTTGAAAGCTCTTGGCAGGCTATGTCCTCTTATACTGTGTTTGTTCATTAGTTTTGATGATGACATGGGAACAATTAATGTGAACACTTTCAGGTTAAGAGCTGACTTTGCTCAGTTATGAATTTTGATTCATAATTGTCCCTCTAGGCAGGTTACTTAGGCAAAGCACAAATTAAATTGGAGCCTTAAATTTCTGTACAGCTTAGACCTAGAAATCAACATGGTAGAATCATGAAAACACTACAGTAAAGATATAATCCAAAAATTGATCACCAAAAATACTATTTTTAAAGTTATAAAATTGTGAGTCTATATAATTTTTTAAAGAAGGAATAAAATCAAGTGAAAGCATGTTCTTTCATTGAAATGCAGCTATGCCATAAACTAAAATCACCTATTGTGCTGACAATTTCTAAAGAATTTATCAATCCCTATATTTTCTTAATTCATACAATTAAATATATAATAAAAAATTCATATCCACATTTAGTAAATCTTGTCACTTTTACAGATGGAAGAATCATTGAATACCAGTACAACTGTAATGGTTATACCTTATGAACATTATTTTATTCATACTTAAAAAGCAACTTTATAAAATTGCTACATTGAAATAATAACTATATTAAGTTTTGACTGCTTCCTGGGTAGAGCTATAACTTTTTTTGTGATAACCCACTTAATCTTTAATCCTTCCTTACAAAACAGGTTCTATTTATTATCTTATTTAATAGGTAGGATTGGCTGAAGCTTAATTCTAAGCCTTAGGGGAATTAAGATGTGCTAGTAAGGCTACATGGATATTAGGTGCTAGGATTAGGATTAATGTTTAAAAAAATCCTTATCTTTACTCTTAAATAGGTTACATGAAATTAATTTATTAAATCTATCCAAAAGTATTACTTATTCAAGTTTTCTTAAGAGGCTTTCTTAGCTGTAGTGTATACTTGGTCTCTATAACAAAGTTCCTACAACTCGACTTACATATAACACAAACTATAAATATGTATATACACAGTCTCACAACAAAAGAGATTAGAATACTTTTAGAGTTGCCTAGAGATATTATGAATGTAATAGTGTATGTAAATACTATGTGACAATTAGGGATAAATATTATAGACATTTATCTTCTAACAGTCATAAGTATGGCACAGAATAAAGCATTATATCAATAGACTATCTTTGTACTATTACATTTGGTAAATTTGATTTTACAATTTTGCCTAGACTCAGCCTCCTTACCCATATAAAGCCATAGAAAGCATAAAATGGTTTAACATGCAGAAACAGTGTAAAAAGCAGTTTCCAAGTTGTGTCTCTCAAGTGGGCCATGGTAAAGAGACTGAATGAGTGGTATATGGGATTAAATTACAAAATGGCAGGCTTTTGGAGTGCAGCCTGACATGCAGCAAGGCTGGTTCCTGAAATCTCACAGAAGCTTCAGTGTAAGCAACAAGCTGAATATGATGGATTGAAACTTTTTGTGTATATAGACAAAAAGAGAACAGAGTCAAATATTGCTTCTTAGTAACAGTAACTTTTTTTGGGGAAATCCCTGTTTGCTGGAGGCAAGCAGAGGCACAACTTTTTTAAGAGGGTCTTTCTGATTCAGCCTTAGAGGAAAAACACTTGTGAGTCTTTTAAGAGGCCTTGTTGCCAAATACTTAAATGGAGTTCAAGAGCAGCAGATGACAGTGCTTAACTTGGTGGATATATGAATCCTAAAATTCTCTGGAGTGGTAATTGTGTCTCATAATTAGCTAAAATGCTAAAATGTATGAAGCTAGAATAGGAGCTGTGTGTAGCCAGCCAGACACCCTAGTGACACCTTTATCCTTAGCTACACCTTGGCAGATTACAAATATGATCAGAAACAGAAAGAAATAGAGGGAGCTGGGTAGAGTCATCCACCCTAGTGAAGCAAACATAAGGTCAGAAACAGAAAAGGATAAGAGACATACAGTAGAGATAGATTCATAAACACCTCTAAATGGTTTAGACTATGTTTAAAATTATACATAGTCTTGAGACAGAAAAGAAAAAGAAAAAGTCCTTAAAAAATAGAGTAAAAGAAATAGTAATAAGCCACGTAAAGATGGAAATTACAAAGAGTGTCTGGATACTATATGTTATTGTCTTATCTTTAAGATTTTTGACTGAAAATGAAGTAGTAAAAGCTGCTAAAAACCATTTGATTAAACATGCTCCTGGATTAATTCAACCTATATGTTTTGTAAATGAGTTGACTTTAAAATTGATATCAAAAGATATGCTACTTTGGAGAAGAGGTTTTCTCTTTATTTCCACAGAAAATGAGAGCCTGTGGATTTATTCCTGGTTAAAGAAAATAAAGTTTGATCAAGGAAGACCCCTAGAAAAGTCTCCAATGGAAACAGATGGCTCAGATGATTTAGCATTCCAGAGCAGCTCTGGTACAGTTTCTTCTGAGCTCTGTATCCAAAACAACTTCAAAAGGACTGGTTGAGATGACTCAGCCTTAGACTACTTCACTAAGAATTTGTCCATAATCCTAAAGTTTTCATTGGGTTCCAATGGGATTGCCAGTGCCCCCTGTCAGCAGGAAGTAGTCTAGAGAACTAAGACCACATTCCCCAAAAATGGATTATGGATGTTTGTCTTTGTTTATAAGGTTGGTTACAAGTTGTTATAGATAATGGTGAAAAAATTATACAAAAGAATTTAGACTTAGGTTTCTTGTTGCTTTTTTTTTTTCTAAAAAAGGGGGGATATGCTGTGGGAGTATGTTTTAGTACATTGCAAATAACTGTCCTGCCTACTGGTTTAATAAAAATGTTGATTGGCTGAAGGCTGACAGGAAGTATGGGCAGAGCTACCAGTATAAGAAAACTCTGGGAACATGAAGAGCAGAGCAGAGACACCAGAGAGACCAATGAAGAATCCAGCAGATGCAGGGGACAACTGTGCTGCTCCAAGAAAAGGTACCAAGTCACATAGCTGAACAAGATAAGAATCATGGGAGAGTTTGTTTTCAATCACATGCTTTTGCTGTTGTTCTTGCAATTTATTTTCCCTTTCTAATCTCTGAATAAAGCTTCCTAGGCATCCACTGCTGTCTTTCTGCCTCTAAGGAGAGGTGAGCTAGGTGTCAGTTTAGGCTTCAGTGACCCTTCTTGACTTTCCAATTTCTTCTATCTAAAGTTCAGCTCCTTGTTCTAGTGTTGAGCTTGTGTCTGGATCTGGACTGAGTGTGTTCTGACAGATAATTTTCTATCCTTGCTTCTTGGTCTTGGCTTCTTGCTGACCTCCTTGTCTCTGACTCTGGATTGAGACTTCTTTCCTGTTCCTGCACTAAAACTTGTTCCTTTACTTCGATGGAGACTTTCATGTGATGTAGATATTGTGTGGCTTCTGCCTCATGACTTCCTTTCTGTGAGCTGTTTGCGTCAGCATTTTCAGGATTTATTTGCTCTCTTATCATAAGACTGTTCTTTGCCATGTGTTCCCCAGACTTGAGTCTGAGAACATTCATCTTTGGCCCATGTCTTCTTGTCTTTATGATGATCTAGGCTTACTATTTGACTATCTGAGTCTGCAGCATCTTCAGCCCCTACACTCAGACTGCTCTTTGCTGTTTCTCCAGCACCCGTGTTTACTACCTCACTTTAAGTTTCTCTCTGTTGGCCTTGACTCATCTTGAATAATTATATTTTGTGCCTCCAGGAAAAAAGAATACATCTTTTTCTTTCCCTGTCTGGGGATGTTTTTTCTCAGACTATCAATCTTGTTCTGTATCAGTAGCCTATGAACCTAATTAACCTTCTTTAGTGAAAAATACATTCTTGGTACAGAGGTATCACAAAACATATTTTGTCTTCAGTATTTATGCCCTGAGCTCCAGAGCACTGCAATATCAAACCCCACTTTCAATTTACTTTTAGTAAGAAACACATGATAGTTTGGACTCTTGGCTGCTAACGTCACTAGTGCCTCCCTCTGCTTGCCAGAACCAAATATACAGGCCAACAGGAAGCTTTCTACAGAATACTTTATGCAACTAAAAAAAAAAAAAAAAACAACATTTCTTATTATTCGAGAATTTCAAATATGCGTACAGTATGTTTTGATCAAATTAGATTCTTCACCAAATCTCCCCCTTTCCAATTTATGGATTTTTTTTTTGCTATTTTATTTTGTTTTTTTAGCTGGCTTCTCATGTGACAACTCATGGCTTTTAAGTGACAATGCTAAAATTCAAACTCAGATTCTTAAGGTCTCCATTCAATGGCTTCTGTGATCACTGCAAATCTCCCTCACACTGACAGTTCTTAAAAATATGATGAAAATGATAAAAGAATGATATCTTGGCTTCTTATCCTTTCAAGTGATAATCAGAATATTCCAGGATCATCTAATTATTACAAACAGTTTCCAAACATGTTTACCTATAAATTGAATGCAGGGAATCACCACTCTAAAAAGGAGAATGATAATGTGAGCTCTAAACAAACACAGTCTCTTTGAAACACAACTAATTTTACATATCAGCCAAAGAAATACATACTGTATCCACAATCAGAGATCTAGCCACCATAAGAAAGCCACCACAGTGTCTCTGTTCACAGGTTGCTAATTATGTGGCTTATAAGGAATATCATTTCTATGTACTGATAAGACTATGCTAATAGACTGTAGTGTTGAAGATAGATATTTATATCCTTAAAACTCAGAATTAGTCCCTTTTCAGTTACAGCTTTCCAGGATTAATAAACATTTTATGTTTACTAACAAACAATGCTGTAACAATAATATGGTTGAGGCTAAAATCCTTATCATGCTATTAGTACAGATGGAACTTGAGTCTCTTCAATTAAATGATAATTCCTTCATTTAATTTATAATGTGGTGAGTAATGTGCAAAAAAAAATTCCGTTGGACTATTTTGTGAGAGGTGGTCTTGGTTTGTAAGCTAGTGATATAACTTGCAACAAATCAGAGAAGTTCCCTACTATGAGAACCAAAGAAAAATGTACATGCAGGTAGTCATGCATTTTGCCTTCTAATAATTTTATGATACAGAAAATATAAATCATAAAAAATTTCTATATGAAATGAGGAAAACAGATCAGACACTTATATTTACAATGAGATACACACATAGGAGTATTCCATAAATTTACTTAAAAACACTTGCAATATCTTTAGTTGTAAAAGGAAATCAGGAGGCCCTAAGCTGTTTATCACATGAGTAGCTAAGTTAGATTCAGTACATAGAGTATAAGTGAAAATTGGAGTTATAATCAGTTTTAGGGTAAAATTTCTTTAACCCTCTTTTCTATTTTTAATAATTTCTAATTTTCTGTTTTATTGCACATTGGTCAGACTGTTTGCTGTAGTCCTAATTCAGTAGACATACAATGGTAGGAAAATAATGGTTACAGCCCAAGTAGTATAGGTAGACATCCTTGAAAACACATAGATTATGAGACATAGCAGATTAGTGGACACTGAAGAAGAATCAACTCTACCTTGCATTCTGGACAACCATGACTTGACTGCATTGATTCCAGAAGCCAGAGTAAAGGGTATAACAGGAAAGAGAGAAAGACAGTAAGAAAAAAAGTTAGGAACAGAAATAGACAGGAAGCATGAGAATAGCAATCACAGAAGAAATGCATAGCATGAAATTGACTTGAGGTAGAAGATAATCTTAGAACTATAGTGAAACTGCTCTCACATGTCTAATAAATCCTCATTACTCAGCTACTCAGTAATTAGATATACCTTAAAGACAGTCTAGGAATTGAATATGTTATCCAATTCAGAGTTGAATAGCACTTTATGAGGGATAGTTGAATGAACTATAGGAGGGTAATAGTATTTGGTATGCATGTTTTGCCTATTTCACTATACATTTTTATCCTTCATAGTTAAGTATTATAGAACTGGCTGGACTCTCCATGTTAAATGTCTATCTGTTCTGCCTATTCAAGTTTACAACTTTCCACCTAAGTCACACCAGGCATAAATATAAATATGCTTGTGTAGTATAAAAGATGGGACTAAGGGGCACTGTTAAAGAAGACAAAATCAAATGACAGTACTTTTTACCATAATCATTTAAAGATACTTAGAGATAAATCCCTGAGAATAATTTACCATAACTTAATTTCTTTAAAAACATAAGAGTTCTCATTTGGCCAAAATCAAAATAATGTTATTATTTTTGTTATATTTGTCATACTCTCATTAGAAAGACATGGCCAAATTATATATACAAATATATAAACTTGCTAATTAGGTAAAATAAACTATTTTTTCTGAGTTATGTGGCTATTTTATTGATTCTTCATAAAAATTATGGAGCATTTCAAAATTCCTTAAGAAAATAAAATGAGGACAACTGTAGCAACAATTCTAACTATCTAAAAGTAATTCTTGAAATAAAATTGTGGAATTAGAGCAGATACACTGATTTATTCTCTCTGCTTTATCTGATTTCCTTTTTATTGACAAATTAAAAATTATGATTTTTCTCTCTTAATATTAACAAGGAAACTGAATGTCAAAGAATTTGGGAGTCTGCCTGTGGGGATGTGGTAAGTATATAGTAGATTTAAAGCAGTACATGAGCAGCACCAATATGGCTCCTTTTCAGACAAACCAATCACGATCAAAACACACATCTGTATAATTTGGCTGCTTCAAAGTCTGTTGAGGCTTTGAGTATACAATGTAGTTCTGCATAATGTTAGATATGTACTTAAAAGCATTTTAGTTGATGGGTAATGTGTTCTATAAACATCACTGAGGTCCTTAAGCCAACTAAGAATATTACAAAGGATATTATTGAGGAAACTAAGGAATTAGTTGTGAATTTCAAGTGAATTATCATTTAAAGATATATACTGAAATATATGCAAAAAGTTAATTACTGAGTTTCCTCTCAAAATGATCTTGATATAGGAAGTATATAAGAGTAAGTACAAAATCTACATGGCTAGTAAGTAAAAGCTTTTGAAGAAAAGATGGTTAGCCACTAGACTATTCTCTCTGCTTTTGTGCTATACTTAAAAATTTCTAAGGGAAGAAAGTACTCAAATGTAACCTCCAAATTTAAGAGAAACAAAACCAATGTTTCCATCAGCTGAAGAAGTTTTTCAATACATCTTAATTTGTTGACTGATCATGGTTTCACCACATTAACTTGACTAATATAAACTTATGGCTTAGATAAGGTACAGTGATTTGTGGAGGTCAAATCTCTCTTACTTACCAATCTCAATTACTTGTTCTTATACCAGGACATCGCTATTAGTATCAGTTACATGATTAATTATTGTGAATCTCCAAAGAACACGTCT
Source organism: Sigmodon hispidus (assembly GCA_004025045.1). Lineage (NCBI taxonomy): Eukaryota > Metazoa > Chordata > Mammalia > Rodentia > Cricetidae > Sigmodon > Sigmodon hispidus. The sequence continues at coordinate 99,547 of PVIH01002497.1, read as the reverse complement.
TGTACTTAGTATTTTTATTTGGTGCTGAGGACTGAAGTACTCAGGTATGTTAAATGCATATGCTGCCATGGACTTAGACCCTAAGCCAGAACATATATTTCTCTCTGTAATCTAAATATCCCACAAAAGATTCAATGAGACATCTTTTATTTATATAGCAAAACCATTACTTCAAATGTTATTATTTGCTATTATGTTAGTATTTTTTAAAACATTGATTTAAAAATGGATCGCTAAATAGGAATTCATAGAAAGACCCTTAGGGCACACCACACATTGCAGATAAAAGCACATATACTGTATAAAAATAAACAAAGGTAGATTTTTCAAGTGGATTTAAGGATGTAAGTTAAGTTCTTGAAATCCACCACAATTTCTTAAATGCTTTCAGAATTAATCTGACCACAGAGCACAAGGGTAGTTCTCACCATCAAAACGATGTGTGCTCCCAGAAGGATGGACTTTATTCTGAATACTGTTCTCTCACACTTTGTTCAGAATTTTAATTCAAACATAACTACTAATTAGAAATAAATATGATGTCAAAGCAAATTAAAGACAGGTAAGAAGGACAAGCAGGTTAGGTTTTTTAAATTAAAGAGGGGACAAATCTCTCGATTGTTTTGACTGGGAGCTGTGATAACTGCAAGGCAATGCCTCTGTACTTACCCTCTCCCTGGAAGTAGATACACCTTAACAAAAGGGTCAGAGTAGCCATTGTTGTCTCTAGGGACAAGATTTCTTGCTTGGAGAATATGTATTATTAGATTTCCAAGATCATAGTTGATTTGAAGCTTTAGAGTTTAGAAAGGATTCCATGAAGAAAAAACAAACAAGTGAAAAAGCTTCATACTTTACTAGTTATAACACCTTATAAGAAGTTTTCTATTGCATCTCAATTTTATTTAACTAAACAGACAGCTAATGCTCAGTTTAACTGGAAGCTCACAGGCATGTCTACATTTCTAATAAACTTAATGTTCATGTTTACTAGACTCTGTACAGTGAAGAGTCTTGGCCTACTTAAAGTTCATTTAGAAGCAAAGTAATAACATAAATATTTATTATACTTTCATAATGACATTTTATTTATAGCAAAAGAATACACCTCACTTCTATTCATTAATGTAGTTACTAGGATTTTGAAAATAAATAATAATTTGTAAATGTATTATAAAATGGGATTTACATTTGATCAATGAGTGTGAGCAGAAAGGTTATGTGGAGAGGATTCTACAAGTATTAACATGTAAAACTTAAAAAATAATACATTCCATATTTTTTTTAAGTTATCTAAGATAAAGCCTGTAGTCTCTCTTTTTGAACAACTGCTTATAAAATAAGAGTTTGGGATAATATTCACTTACTCTTTGGCTTAAAATCTGAATAAGAAGGATGAATCACATTTCTAAGATGCTTATTAGATGCTCACATTGCCATCAAAGAACAAGATTTACAGTTCAGAGGAACAGTAGAGAAATTGTCATAATCTAAAATAACTGTGATTACAATAATTTTCTCTTTTACTATTGAAGGATTCTTTTATCATCCTTTAGATTATGTTTTCATTTTTCAAGTAATATAAATGAACAGAATTGCTTTTTAAAGAGAGAACTTATGTGTAAAAATAATAACTTTTAAAATAAATTCATAAAACAGATACAAAATGTTTACAGGGTAACTGAAATGGGGCAGACCTTAGCTTAAAATTTCAGAATTAATATACACCATCATTTTGAACTTTTTTGACCTGGGCATGTTTTTCAATAGAAAACAAGTCTTTAATTGCTTGATTCCACAGGGGAAAGCCTCAGTATCTCAGAGGTCATGACAGTCATGATAAATGTGAGAATAACAAAGTAATGTCCTAAGATTAAAAACACAGCAGGAATTTGGGAACTGTGTGCTATGACAGGACACAATCCCTGGAGTTTATTTTTAAGTGACACTACACTTAACCTATTCCTCACTTACACGGAAACCTGCAGGCCACCTGGAGAGACTGCTGCTTTTCAAACTTCCCCCATTCATTCCTAAAGACCTCTGAGGAGCTCAGGGGTCAAACCAGTGTGAGCATGGGAAACCTAGGTCACCTCACACATAGTGGCTCCAAGGCCTGCACCTTTATGATTACAGTTCTATGTGTGTTATGGGAATAAGGGTTTGTCACATCACACATAGGGAATTAACCGAAACATCAGCTTTTAGGATATTCTAACTCAGCAGTTCTCAATCTGTCAAGTGCAATCCCTTTCTTTGGTAAACCTCTATCTACAAAAATAGAATTCATAACAGCAAAATTGAAGTTATGAAGTAGCAACAAAAATAATACTGCTATGATTGGGGTCACCACAACATGAGAAACTGTATTAAAGGATCATAACATTATGAAAGCTGAGAACCAATGTTAAATGCTAAGAGGCATTGTTTCAGGTAATTCTCAACAGCAAAACTATATCTTACTTCTCAAGGATCAGATGAGGGGAAAAAACCAAAAATAAGTGATGGGGAGAAGAGAGAGTGACTGGGAGGGGCAGGAGGGGGAAGGGAGTTTGAACATAAAAAATATGTCTTTATTTTTAATAAAAAAAGAGACCATCAAACTCAACAGTAACAGCAAACGTCAGTCTAAATGCAAGAAGTTAAAAATGTAGGAGAAAACTAGTAAAAATCAAAAGCTGGGGTATTTCCTGTGTTGCCTGTGGAAGGATAGAAGGCAGATCTAGTGAAAACATTGCCTACCAGCTCAGGCACAGCAAGATCAGGAATGTAGAGCAAGTCATGCGCAATTCCATGGTTCTGCCCAGGGAAGGGCATCCTGGGATGCTCCTCTGCATTTAGTTTTCTATGTGTGCAGTCACTCCCCAATCTTTGTACCTTTGCTCTTATAATCTGTGAGCTATTGATACATGCCTATTTACTACAATTCCCCCATCACTATGCCTTTTACTCTAACACATGTAATATCATACTATGTTATGTGAAGGATAATTCATCTCTCTTGCATTCAAGGATTTTTCTGGAAGAGGCAGCCTCTCAAAGCTTATTCCATCAATGCTTGACTCTGAATACAATGGCTTTCTATGTCTTACTGCTTACAGTAACACATTTTCTCCTTCTCTATGCTCATTGAAATACTAGCTCATTTCTCTGCTACCCTGTGAAGTTGTGAAAATTCTCTTTAAACTCTGCTGGAGACTCACCTGTTTTTCCTTATGAGGACCTTGCTGTCCTCTGATAGTTAATTTGTACCATGGTAGTTTCTACATGACATTTCTCATCTACCTAGAATTAATTTTTGATATTACCTAAATTCAACTTTTAAAAACACATTACTGTGAATCACACTAATATATAAACTGTGATAATATAATATACATAAATAGAACTATATGCAATACTAAAATAATATATTTTTGTACTTTTTATTCTATTTTTCAGGCAAAATATTTACCATATGAATTGCAATGTTATTATGATATATAATGAAAAAATATGATGTTTTTTTAATTAATTGTTTATCAATTAATTAGAAACCAATGATTTAACAGGTGATATCACTGGATTCATGAAGCTTGAAAATGTGTCTTCAGATTTTTGGAAGGAGAAGTTGTTTGTGACTAGATTCTACAAACACACAGACACACAGGAACACAAAGACACACACAGATACACAGACATGCACAGACACACAGAAACACACAGATACACAGGAACACTGGAATGCACAGACATCGACATGCTATGCTTTAACATTGTGTTTTTTATGCCATTTTATATCTCTTAGAGAAAGTAAAAGATCCAAACAGGCTGTTAGAAATTCATATAGACAAGTGTTAAAAACAGAAAAGATGATAGAATGATGATATTAAAAGTATTCATACCTGAATTTCTCCCGTAATAGGATGAGAGGCCACCTTTGTTGCATCAGTCGGCTGAAATATTAAAGACCACATATTACATTAATAAAGTAATCACAGGTGTTCTCCTTTTAACTGTCTTTTGAATTTAACTTTAATTGGTTATATTACACTGCCTAAAATATACATTTTATCTGTTTTGTTGATTCAGAATTATAGCATCTACTTTCAATTTTCATACTTGTTTAAGTTTATGGATACATAAACCTATTTTTCCCTTGGTAAAAACCTTTATTTAAGCCATAATTTTGCCATGATTTTACAGCATCAGTATTTTCAATTACTCACAAAATGAATGCTTTTGTTAAAGCATTTTTTTAAAGTATTTAGAGGTTTAAAAAAACTATTTAGTAATAAAACAGTGTTTACATAGACTGCCTAGCAACACAGAAGCTGAGATGAAGGCCATGTCCTGTGCTCCTCTTCCTCTAGCTTGCAAAACAATGAAGCTCCCAAGACACATTTTCTATGATAGGCCATCTTGAATTCAAGCTTATTTTTTCAGATAAATTTTCTTTTCCCTCGTAACTCTTTAGGCAAATAGAACTTTCAAAGCAGTTCAGTAGGTAATTTAGGGTATGATGTGGTGGCACACAACTTTAATCCCAGCAGTTAAGAGGCAGAGGTTGGTGGACAACTGTGACTTCAAGGTCAACCTGGTCTAGATGGCCAGTTCCAGGCCAGTCAACATTACACAAGAAAATCCTGTCTCCAAACAAACAAATCAACAAACAATATTAAAATAAGTGATCTTGTGAGCTAATTCATGTTGCTAAATAAATGTTTGTTAATGAACTTGTTACATTTCCTTTTATATTTTGTACATAAGTGGAGATGATATCCCTGGTCCCAAGTCTATGATAGAACATTAGGTAGCATGGCATCGATGTAGCTTGCAAACCGTCTTATACATTAAAGTCTATCTACTTATAGGCATGGGAAATTGGCTTTGTTTTAGTAAATGAGTGGAAAACTGAAATATTCACTTTAGTATCTTCATATACTTGATTAGCTACTCTTTAAATATAATTTTATCCCAGAATAAGCATGGTAAAAAATGTAACTATATTTCAAATATTGTAATCAAATAACAAAATTAATGGAACCACTGGTGAGTTCAGGGGATTGGAGGTTCTCAAATCCATATATTTTAATAGTTCAGCTCACTTATAACTTATGCAATCTATTAACATCAAAACCATAATAGGGCTTCAAAGGGTTAACTTATTGCTACTAAATAATTATATTTATTTAGTACATATTTCATTTTAAATTAATAAAACAAGAAAACTAAGCAGTGAAAAAGGTTCCATGCAAATGCCTAAATGTGTTGTACACTGAAAAAACCAACTGGAGATTTCTCAGTCAAACATCATTGGCTCATTAAAGAATGAACCAGATTTGGGAGAAAAATAAATTGGTTCTCTTTTATTGGTTTTTGAAAATCAATATCAAACTTCATATAAAAAGCAAACATTTAGAATAGATAATAAAAAACCCATACAGTAATAAAACTTCTCTTTTCTCTAAAATACATGAAATATAAAAAATAAAATCTAAAACTTCTCAAACCCTGTTAGGCTCAGCTACAGATAAAGAAAGCACAGTAGGTCACAGCTAAAGCCCACGGATGGACTATGGCCACCACAAATTTCTGCTAAGCAACCCTTCTACAGTCAACCAGTTTTGTTTTGTTTTGTTTTGTGTGTGTGTGTGTGTGTGTGTGTGTGTGTGTGTGTGTGTGTGTGTATTTAAATCACTTTATTTACCCATCATCTTTCAAGAAAAAAAGAATGTTTTTGCTTAAAGACCACTAATGAGTGAGTACATCCCCTGCTTATCTTTCTTGGTTTGTGAGACCTCACTCAGGAGGATATTCTCCAAATCCATCCATTTGCCTGTGAATTTTAGGATATCATTTTTTTCTTACTGCTGTAGATGTATCACAGTTTGTTAATCCATTCCTCAGTTGAGGGACATCTAGGTTGTTTCTAGGTTCTTGCTATATAGTTGAGCTAATGCTTTTGGGGTGTGAATGTGCATCTTTAGGGTAGATGCCCAATAGTGGTATTGCTGGATCCCTGGGGAGATTGATTCTCAGTTTTATGAGAAACATCCACACTGCATTCCAGAGTGGCTGAACAGGTTTACACTCCCACCAACAATGGAGGAGTGTTCCCCTTGCTCTGCATCCTCTCCAGCATAGGCTGTCATCTGTGTTTTTGATCTTAGCCATTCTGACAGGTGTAAGGTGGTATCTCAGAGTTATTTTGATTTGCATTTCTCTGGGCTAAAGATGTTGAACATTTTTTCAGGTGTCTTTCAGCCATTTGTAATTCTGCTGAGAATTCCCTTTTAGCACCACTCTCTTAGGTGTCTTACTGTACTTATATCCACTAAACTTGGCTGAACATCTTTTCTCTGTAATTACATCAGCAATTCTCAAACATTAAGAAGCACCACATACAGCTGGACAAAATTGCTGGAGAATATGCACCTTGTGTTTTCAAAAGATCATAAGGCTAATGATCTGTATAGAAGAAAACTTAAGATTTGTGCAAAATGACCCCTGTTGTGTTGCACATCAAAATTATGAAGTGCCACATTGTTGAAAGTTGTCTTTCTAAAAACTGTAATATTTTAAGAGATGTGATTTTCTATCTGGGCCAGTTAAACAGTCAGAAGAGGGAAATATTTGTTTCAGTAAATCCTTAGGACATCACAGGAAAACTTTTCACAATGTCACTTCACCTTCCATCTACCTTCTGTCCCAATTAAACAGGCAGTATTGATCACTTGGAGTGCTATGGGGCACATCTCACCTTGCTGGTGCCATGCTTCTTTTTGCTCACTGAGGGTGACCCTGGCTGCCCAGGGCTTGGAACAGAACTGGATCCTGCTGATGTGGGACCTGAGTGAGCATGAGACCCTTTCTCCACGACTGATGACATGACCAGTGGTGACTGCTGGAGTGAGACTTTCTGCAGCTCTGCTGCCAACTGCTTGGGGTCGACCCCTGGCGATTTTGCCTTATCCACTAGAATAAGAGAAAAGGGTTTAAGGCCTGGGTCAATATGTATGACATACCATGACACTTGTTGGAGTTCTAGGTGATGACGCATCATTTAAAGATTAGGTTAAAATTTTAAAACCAAATGTACTCAATGAAAGTTTTATGAATCATCTATTTTTAGAGAAATCTGGAAGGTCTGGATAGGACTGTTGTAATGATGAATTACAGAGACAATCTGAAGTTCTATTAAGTCTTCAGAAAAAAATACTTTAAATATTTTATTGAGTGAAATCTGGGAATGACAAAATACCCTATTTTATGTCCTAAGAACTTGCTTGTATGGACACATATTTTCTCTCTTCTAAATCTTCTGTATTTTTTCTTTATGGAAGAAATTTCATAGACTATATATTTTATATTCTCCATTAAGTTTGGTCAGTTTATTTAGTAACCCAGACTTCCTAGTATCACTGTGGTAACAATAGCAAAAGGAGAAGTTGTGCTGAAAAAAAGTAGTACCCCAAAACTATATTATTAAAAAGAAAAGGCTCCACAATTTGCCTTCACAAAATAAATTCATTTTTAAGAGATTTAAAACATGAACTCATATAGTATATAGTTAATATAGTTTTTTGCTTACTCTAGTAGTAAAATATGCAGTGTGTCTCCCCAGAATGCAAATAATGTAACTAAAACCATTTTGGTGTCATTTATAATCACATACATATATGTATATAAATCTATAATTCTCTCTGTATCTATGTCAAAACAGATTACTTCTTTATCTTCCTCTCCATCCCTGGCTGACACCATCCTGCTGTTACCTACCAGCTTTTGGTGGTTCATGAAGTTCCAGGTGCTGGGGATTTTCAGAATCTGATAACATATTGAGGTCCCTGAAAATTAAGATAGGTTATTAAGAAAGACATTGAGAAAGCCTGAAAGCAAAGGTACCTTTTCCCATCTGCCTTGATTTTCTTTTCAGGAGGTCAATGAGAAGTGATTCATGATATCAAGCAGCTCCCAGGCATGCTCATCCTGCTAACCCGGTACATATTAGCAATGTTGTTAAAAGTCAAAGCTGATAAAATGATTATTTAAGGTGAAATCTTTATGAATTAAATGAAAGTCACTTCGAAATATTACACACATCGGGTCCTGGCCTTCTTTTAAGTGGGCGGGGAGAGCTGCGACACTTCAGAAACAGTCGCTGGAGTCTTGGCTACATCCTAGCCTTTGATTCAGAGCACAAGAAGGCCATTAACCTTACATTCACTTTATTTTCTCATTCTGAAACTATTGCTGACTGGCAAAGGTTCCACCTTAACAATTTTAAATCAAAAGAGATATGGAGAGCCAAAAAATGGAAACAGAAAGATGGGGAAAAACTCACAGTCTTACACATATTTCTGCTTCCCCACTTTGCTGATTAATGATGCTCTGTACTTCTTCATATGTTTTAGAAGTTAAGGGAATCCCATTCCATTCCAATACTTGCATCCCTAAAAAGACAAATATGAGTATAAAATCAAATAGTGTGCTACCTTCAGTTTTTGTTCACAGGCACAAAATACTTTCTGTGTTTTTCAAAGCCAAATCAGCACACCAGTTCAGAGAACATTGGCTCAATGTTCTCTAGAACATCATATAGTTGCATATAAACTTACCTGAATGTATAACGTATATTTAAGACAACATGCAAACTTTGCTTTTAAATTATTCAATTCTTATCAAACACATGCATTGTGTTCACACTTCTATAAAGAAAACCATATTGAATAAACAAACAAGTAATTGCAACTATTAGCTTTAGATATTGACTTTCACATTCTTTTATGGAATAGAGTCATAATAAGTCACTATTGAAGCTCTGCTCTTGATTTAAACCAGATAAGTTTGACTGTACTTTGTGTCTTCTATTTCACTGCAGGGAAAATGTTTCTGAAGAAAACAGCAAGAATGTTAAAAGAAGGTCAGCTTTGTGGGTCTGTGACCTTCACAATGGTATAAGGCTCTGTATTCAGGAAGACCCTACCCTGTCATCTTTAAAATTGCCATTTTCATTTTTCACTGAATCTAATCAATCATGGACTCCTCCTGTCTAGTCAAGGCATTTTATTCATGCCGTCTATCTGAAAAGAAAATTTTATGCAAAAAGAAAATAGTTAATATATTTAATAGCTAAACATTTTATATGCAGGGTTTTTGGTTCATTTTGTGAGTTGACAAAAATAACCTAAGAGCACATATTTGACATGATTCACATAGCCATAAAATATTGCTATATGAGATGAACGTACATAGCTAAAAATCATCCAGTAAGGTCCTCAAATATTTGTATTACCAGCTTTACCCTAGAGAAATTTTCTGTATACTATTATATACTTAATAAAAATAATAATTACTGAACAATTGTGTCTTTAATGTACTTCACACTCTGTAATTTCCTATTTCTTCTGGCTCAATGGGAAACTGTAAATATTATATGGCTGTATCTTTAATTATAATGGTACAATATACATTGGGAGGCAATTTACCAGTTGCAATTAAGTGAAAGAAATGCCTTTAACTAGAATGGAGTGGCAGAAAATGTCTATCAGAAGGATCACAGTAACACAGAGAAGGACTTTTCTATAACTTACTCCAAGAAAACTTTATCTTCAGTTGGGTCTTAGGTTTATTTCAACAATCCCAGCTGTTGTACACAGAAAATATCATTATATAAAAGACATTGACTCTAATAACTCAGCACAGAGCAAGCAAAACATCTTGAAAACTATAAGGAAATGCTACATTTATTCAGAATTGAAAAATTAATGCTGTAGTAATTCAGATATTACCTGCTCATGTTTCTACAGAACCATATTCCATGGGAATAGTCACAGTCTATTTTTTCTATCATGTTTACCTGTTCAGATTTTTACATTTTGGAACAAAGGGAACACTGTCAAAACTTGTTATCTATTGAAATAAAAAATGTGTCTACTTATAATGAAGGAAAATAGATATTATATGGTTTGATTGCTGATGGTATTCTTGCCACAGCATGTATGTGGTACTTTTAATTCTGAATTTTGCTCTGTCCCAGCATGGACACCTGCACTTCATTTTACTCATGTTTTTACATGTTAGTTCAATGGCAGAAGTAAAAATATTCTGCCAGGTCTTCTGTCCTGGTATGGTCTTCATGCTGACATACAATGAAAATGGTCACTACGCTCAGCCTAGTTATTTAATACTTCCCATTTCAATATCTTGTACTTCCTGAAAATGAATAGAATACAATTTGTATTTTTTCATAAAATATATTTAGAATTATGAGTTAACTATCATGTGATTTCAAGCCAATATATTTGACTCTCATCACATGAACAAAATGAAGGATAATAACCATAGAATCACCCCAGTAGATACATAAAGAACATTTAATAATATTTTAATAAACTTTATAAAATTAAGCATAAACTTGGTATAAAAGAAATATATGTCATCACAGTTTAATATATTTATTTTAAGCCAGTAGTTAGTATTATAATGATTAGGACAGAGCATAATGACATGTGTGTTGACATAATGAAATATGTCATTAAGGAAGTATGATACCTTAAAATTAATTTTAAAAATATTATTGAAGTATCAAGTAAATCAAATATATTATTAATGAGAAACCAACACATGGTTTTAGACTGGTGTCATAAAGTAAGTCCCTTCATATGCACTAGATTAATTTGTTATAAAAAAGTGATGCAGAAGAACTTAAATTATGTTTTATGAACATAAATGACTATTATGGTATATAGTTACTGGCTCTATTCAGATATAATCTGACAATTTCCTAGTCATACTGGTATGAGCAAATAGGAAAAAGCTTTTAGTTTATGCTTACTAAATGTAGTGCTACTACATTTAGCTCTACTGAATACAACGAATATTTAAATATGAAAAACATAACACAAAATACACAAATTATTCAGTATGCTATTTTAACTATAACAAAGCAAGATAATTTAATTATTACTTATATGAAAATATTAAGCAAAACTGCAGACATTTAAAAACTAAAACTATTAGTGAACACACCTAAACCTGGTATTTGCTGTGTGATTTCAGGGTAAGCAATGAGAGGAACAAGGTTGGTAGAATTCCTCATTTCTTTACTGACCTTCTGCTAGTGAGAAGGAAGTATCACTCTCATCTAAACATGCTGATATTACACAATGCTGATAGGATACAATTCTGTTATCCCATGAAAAGTAAACCACACAGGAAAGATTCAGGAAATTAAAGTAGAGAATCAGTTTTAGCAAAAAAAAAAAAAAAAAAAAAAAAAAGAGTGTTTGGAGTTTTCAAAGGCATTGGTAACTGCCAATCTGTTTGCTTATGTAGTCCATGGAAGATGCCACTACCTCGATGAAAAATTGCTAAATGATGTCCTTATGTTCTATGGCTTCCACTGTATCCAGAACTTCTCTGGTAAACACCAGGGTACAATAATTAATTCACCTACCCTGAAAGAAGTGCTCTGGTTTTGACAGGGCATTCTTAGTGTTGTGGATTATTCTCAGTGTTCTAGAATGTACAATTCCTAATTGGACTTTAAAAAACTGAATATATGACAAAACACCAATTAATGAAAGCAATTAAGTTTCCTATCAACACTTGAAGAGACAATTGGGACTGATCACAACTGATTTATACACAAAGTAAGTATTTTTGTATGTTAGTATGAATAATGCAAATCCATGTTTTCACAAACAGAAGATAAGGGAATAAAAGTTGCTATGATTTGTGTCTCAGTCTTGAGACTGTTGTGATAGGATTTTTATTTTAGTTCACAATGATCACTAAAACAATCCACTATTATGGTCCAGTATTTCCTGGAAGGAATGACACATGTGCCAAAGCCAACTTATTACTAAATCTATTGTCCTAGTGTACTGTATATTATTAGGACAAGATAATCAGAAAGTGATGGAATAATCAGAAGATAATGGGCATGTTAGCATAATCTGATTGAACCTCAGGAAATAATGTAATATGCATAATGCCACTACCTCATTTTAAGTAATTTTAGTTCAGATATAAAGATTTCATAATTGACCTTCTTAGATGATTTTGTTAATATGACTAGGATAGATGTTTCTAATGACTTTCTAATTAAATAATATTAACATATTAAAACTATCACATCTGAAGAATGGCATGTTTAGCTAATATAATCATACCAAATAAAAAAGTCTGGGAATTATGCAGAGATGAACAGTTAGCATAGTGGACAGAGAAAGTAAAAGTGACAAAACACCCAGGTGGTTAACCCTTCTACTTTAAGTGCTCAAGTTGAATCATTAATGGCTTTAAGTACTTTTATTTTTTCAGTTCTTTTTTATATTCATATATTCTTAAGTAATTCATTTTAATGCCATATAAATCTACTCTTTTTTTCAGGTAATGGATTTGAACACAGAATATCATCAGTTTTCAGGAAAGTGGTTTTCTAATAAACATAGGTGGCAATGTCCTCATCTTCACTGAACATACTCAAAAGGACAATATAAATTTTATTTCACAATATTATTTAGTAGATTACATGCACAAACTGTTGCAAACATTTCCATGATAAAATTTTAAAATTCTACATAAATGAATCAGGAGAACTGTAACTGAAAAAAGCAGTTTTAACATTAGATGGAAGATTCTAATATTCTCATAATCCTTAAAAGCAGAAAAGAAATGGGAGATAGCAGGGAGCTGAGGCCGAGGGACATGGGAGATGTAGTCAATATATTGCAATTTTCAGTTACAGGGTAATGTTTTTGGAAACCAGCATTCACGATGATTGCAGTTGTTATTACTCTACTGTGTCCTTGGCATTTGCTAGATAAATCTTAAATTTCTTCACCAATAAATAAATTATATATCTAGGTGAAGTATGTGCTAATTTGATTAAATGTTAATTAAGTTTATGGATATCTGCCTAAGAAAGTAATATAGTAGAGATAATTTTTTGAGATTAAAAATAACATATATTTGGCTTGTTTAGTAATGTGTACTATATTGATAAACTGCCTTGTTCTGTGTGAGCTCACTGAAAAGCTGTCTCTCAAACCAAGGTTTTTTCCTCCTTCCCCCTCCTCTTTCAGATTCAAACATGTTTGTGTCAAAGCGTATTTTGATGCCCTTCATCTGAGGATGGGTTGCGGTCCTACTCCAACTTGAACAGAGAGGGCAAAGCACTCAAGAGTAAAAACATAGTGTTCTTGAAACAGCAAGAAAGTAAAGTATTTCCAACAGATGTTACTACTGTTTGTCTTATGATAAAAAAGTGCCTGCTGTGGGAAAGAGAAGTTGGAAGTTCAGCTATGGGAATCTCAATCAGGGACAGAAAGCTCAAATGGAAATTTAGTCCAGCTTCCCCAGTTGGTTTCTCTGGATGTGAGCATCTAGTTTGATTGTTTTGTCTTTATCTGCAGCTATTAGTTTTATTTGAAAGCCTCACCAGAGGGAACATTCTGCTCTGCCTGTACTCTCTGTGGGACCAGAAGGGTCTCTCCACTTTGCTGTATGTGAGTGGCTTCTTCATTAAGTTCTGTTGCATGTTTGTAAGTCCCCAGATTTGATGATTTTACTCTTTTTTGCTCTCTCAATTTCTCCTTCAATGATTTCCTCTACAGGATATTTTGAATGCCCAATTTGATGATATTTTTCTATGTCTCTGTGACTTGACATTCTTTTACTTTTTGCTTCGTATACGCATATAAAGTCACTCAATCAAAAATGAAAAGGTGGTCCTGCTACCCAAGACCCAATTCCTTAGACTCATCTACAGCATTGCAACAGATCAACAGCTGCATCCTTTATTCCCCCATACTCAAATCTCCTGCAGATCCTGCAGATCATTCCCTCCCTAAGGGGAGACTCTTCAGTACTGTATCCTAGTCCCCAACTCAAGCAGGCATCTCCCACTCAACTATAGGCCATGCCTGGAAGAAACCAGCCTCTAAAAGCAGCAGGCATTTCATGTGAACAACTTAGCTGAGCTGACCAGTATAATAGGCAATACATAGCCATCACACTCTCTGAAAAAGCCAGATAGGAAACAGAAACTAAGGAACAAAACACCCACCCAACAAACATAAAAATTAGAAATTATCACCTAGACCTGTACTCATCCTAAACCCAGATGCCTAGACACCAGCGAAAAACATAACCAATAAGAATAGGGCAACATGTCTTCACCATAATTCAGCTATCCTACCACAGCAGATTCTGAATAGTCCAATACAGCTGAAGCAAAAGAAGAAAACTTCAAACCCAGCTATATGAAGATGATAGAAGTCCTTAACGATGAAGTGAATAAATTCCCTAAAGAAATCCAAAATAATAGAAACAGTTAAAGGAGACAAAACCAACCAGCCAAGGAACCACCTCCCCGACCCCCCCCCAAAAAAAAAAACCTGTTTAAGATGTAAAAATGAAAATGATAATGAAACCAAAAGGAAGAAATTTGGAAAATGAAAAAAATTAGGAATTTAAATAGGAACTAGAGAGACAAGCTATGAATTAATATTTTTCTAAATTTGGGTTGCTATTGACTAAGCTGCTTCCTCAAGTAAATAGTCTAGATAAAGTTTGTATTAAGGTAGTATTGACACTGTGACATGAAAAGATTTATTATCATTGATTTAGCTATAAAGATCCCAAATGATAGTGGTATGGTCTAAATAATCATTATCAACACATGCTAATGATTCTACATTCAAAAATTACTCAAAGACATACTAATATAAATTGGATTAGAGAAAAATATTCTGTAGTTAAAAATCTAATCTCATTGAGCATTTCGAACCACAGTATGGATGGGTTACAACCTGTTAGAATTTTGATATTACTTCAAATATCATGAATAGTAATTTTAAAAACTATTTGATTAGTAGCTGAATCCACAGCAAAGCACAATCTTCAGTTATTAAAGCAAAACTAATAAATATCAGACCATTCTCTGCTTAGTGTTTGTTCAGGAATATTTTCTAACTGCTGTGGAAAAATAGGTTTTTATTTCTGGGGAATTTACATTCTCTTCAGTATCTGAGTTTCTAAGTGTTTAAAGATTATTGTAAACTGATTAAAAACTTAGGAGATAGACTTAGAGAATTATGATAAATGCAAGTTGTACAGAAGTTAATATTAGGATTATTTCAATTCTAGTTGAGAATAACAAAATATTTTTTCAGTGACAATTTTACCAATCTCAACATTCTGAAACCTAACACTATCCTGTTATTAAATACAATTGAATACTTTGTTTTGAAAGTGATATCAAGAGAAGATGAAATCAAGTGTTTTTAAACAAATGACAACAATATTAGACAAACAAAGGCATTTCCTTTGCTCTTTGAAAACCAAAATTCCTTCAAATTTTCATTAATTTGTGAGAATTAAAAAATACTTGATTGGTCAATGTGTTGTGAATATAAAACTAAGAGGAATAACTAGAGAATCCAAGAAATAGCATTGTATTCTCATTGAGTGCCATCATCATTGAGTGCCCAGATGCCCTAGAGAAGGCTTTAACTGAGAGGTGGGCAAACACAGAACAGTATTAGACCTAGTCAAGTCTTTCTGAATAAGAACTTGGCAGTTAAAAGCAAAAAATTCAGTCTAAAATATATATCAGGAACAAATTTTCACTTGCATAATACTTAAAAGATAATAACACTTCTATAAAGGCTCACAGTATATATTTTGATATTTAGAAATATAGAGACAAAATCTATAAAAGATGAGCAATTATTAAGTTTTTATTGAACATATCAAGTAAAAATTCAATTATATATACATAAAAAATAAGGCATCTACTATCCATTTATTCATACATAAATTGTTTCCTTAGAAAGGAAATGATGCATCAGAACTACTTTATGACACTGTCTATAAATTAGACACATATAGTTATACTACTATTTACAAACAAAATACTAAAATATACACACACAAAGGAGAAACAGATATAAATAAAATAAAAGCAACCCCAAGGCAAATGATTATCCAAAAGAGAGAGTGAATTTATAGCATTTGGCTCTTTCCACATTAAAAAAACGCTGCTGCAACCAACTGAAAGCCATATAAAGCGTCTCAGTTTGAAGCTGGAAGAGATGTACACAGGGTGCTTTAATAAGCTGCACTAATGGCCCAGGCACAAACTTTGATGACTACATATGTGCATAGTCTTTGTAAATTCTATAATAATTATTTATTAAAATATGCAAGATGTGTTTAGTTTCTAACACATCTCACTTAAAATGACAGGGAATAAATTTTAAAGTAGGTAAAAATCATAAGCAATAGCAGGCAAAACTTAAATCAATAACTAAAATGTAAACACTTTTTTCCAAATACATACTTTAAAATAAAGTAGAAAGATTATTAATATTTTTGTGATAAACGAATGCTCACTATAAACAATATCAGCTGAAGATGGGTCACATGTATATATAATGAATAGCACATGTATATGTTAAAGATTTTGTATACAGATTGGTTACATTATCTCATAAAAAGATAAAAATATTAATAAGATGTATTTTGAGAATTCATCTACAAATTTACTGTGAAAAGATGGTGAAATACAGGTTATTTTAAAATGTCCACAGTGAGGTGAATAGTATCCAAAAGTAAATAGTAGACATATAAATGTTGGCAAACTTATGAAGTAAAGTGAACATTTGGATGTTGCAGGCCATGTAATCTCTGACCCTGCTACTGCAGCAGGAGGGTATGCCTGTTATAATCTAAGTTAGTAATCCTGGCTGTGTTCCAAAACATGCTGTTGACAAGAACAGGTGGCAGATGGATTTGGCTTCTGAGCCATCTGTAGCTAGAAGCCTGACCTTAGCTTGCACTGAATTTTGTTTTACATTTTCATAGCTGCTTTCAGTTTGTTTTTTATAATAAAATATTAATTTAGATTTATCAAATGTTTTTAAAATTATTAATCATTAAAAATCTTGACTGTGTTTTTAAATAAAATATACCAGTAGCTAATAAACTGTCAAAAGGCAAATGAAAGTAAAATTATCTTATTGTGAATACATTTATTATCATAACACTGCCATGCCAAAAATCTCACCACCATTAATTATAAGATTTTCTGATACAAAATGTAAACAAATTTGTGTATTAATTTTCATACAGATAAAACATTTAATATGAGTACATTCACTGTATTTTATTATGGAGTTTCTAAGTATTACCTTCTATAAGTTTTCCTGTGTGTTCTGCACTTCCACCAGGAAGAATCTTAGCAATATAGGCTCCAATTTCTCCACTATGTCCAGGAATTTCTTTACCACCAACAATTCTAATTCCTAGCCCATTACCTGTATTTAAAAAATAGAAAACTGTTAGTAATTGCTCATCAAGCAAAGACTTATCAGAAGTAGGTTACAAAAAATGTTGATTAAATTCCTAGAATCCAAGTAGAAAATAGACATCCATAACAGAATTACATTATTCTGATTCCAAAAATAGATAATAATAACACATAAGGTTATTGGAGTTTAAGTATAATCTATAGGGATTAGATTATCATTGAATGCTTTCTCAAAGTTAGTCATATTAATTCAAATAGTAAATGCTCCCAAATTAAACTAGATATATTTTTAATTACAAAATAATATGTTTAGAAAATCTCCAGAGTAAACAATTTAACTATGAAACTAAGAACAATTTACTTCCAGAAATGTAGTTACAGTTACTGTGAACTGAACAAATACAATCTCAATACAGCTAAGAAATCATGTGATAATAAGACAATAACCTATGATTACTCTTCACTTCCAGCATTAACTCCTCACCATGTGCTGCTTGCGGCACGAGAATATTGTTCCTGATTATGAATAACTCAGTCAAATTCTTCACTCCATCACCAGATTGTTCTATAATTAACAGCCAATAATTATGACAGATAATTCTGATAGACATGAACTGCTGCAACTGAAGTTGTTGTGCTGTTTCTAGATAAACTAAACCCAATGAGCACATTTAGGACCAATGGCAAAGGGTTTTGTGGCAAAATGAATGAGAAGGCAGAGCCCTTAATCTCCAGTGAAGACACATCTCCTGATTAATTTAACTGAATTTTATTCCATCTGATATTGGAAGTGCTATTCCCAGATGTTATATTAGAATATATCTTTGCTGTCAAAGTGACAGAAAGGTCCCATGATTTAGTATAATTCATTATTTAACACTTGATTTTTAATACTTGAACTTTTCAGACACTGGCCAAGACATTATTGCTGCAGAATAAAGTGAGAAAGGAGAAGGATTGTGAGACTTCTGTGAGGTTTATTGGGAAGGAGTGAGGCCAACACTCTTTATTCACACAAATGGCTTAGCAGTGCATCTTCTGTCTGGTCCTGGATTGTGAATGAAAGGAATTATTCTAATGGATGGCAATACACCCTGTTCTTTTCAGATATTGAGCCTGAAGGAGAGGTTGCCATCAGATCATTAAAAGGAGAAATCACCAAGATTGAAAATAACAACAAATGGTTGGGAGCCAGACTCTTGTAAGTGAAGGCTGAAAAGAAATATTCACAGCTTAGGCAGCCCACATGTTATGTTGCACAAATAAATTTAGAATGGGTTAGTTGGGAATGCTTATGATATTGTCAGTGTAATTTATATTTTCAACTGTTAAAAACATTTTATAGCGTGTTTACATCTTTGTAAAATATTGCTAGAGTGGAAATGCATATCGTTGTCACAACAGGTTTTAGCATACCAACACAAATATAAAATTTTTATAGATTTAGTAAATGAATAAGTGACTGGATTAATGTTTAAATGGACACATGCATCAAGGCCTGGTGATGGGTTTTTTCAGTAGCCACAGTTTTTTTGGGATGAGTTGAGAGACTGATTTAGAAAGAGCTCTAATGTTGCTGACTCACAATAATATATAAATAGAGCTCAGGTGTCCAGGCTATTTTGATTATAATACTAACTGAGACTGTCCTCATGCTATTTCTCTGCATTCTGTGGGTGATGAAAATGTGACCAGTCAGCTTTCCACTCTTGTCACCTTGCTTCTTTGACTGGTGTGCTGCCTTTCTTGTCCTTCCCAAAGTAACCTCAGCCCTCACCTAAGTTGCTTGTGGTTTGAATGTTTTATCATCACAAAACAACAGAAACTTAGAACTGAGGTGGGATGCTGTTGTGATAAATTTAATGTAACTGAAAAATTTTGTGGGAAAATTTGAATCTTGGGTTGTAAAATTGTTGAGTGCTGTGGGCAGAGATTAATGGGTTATTCTTGTAGCAACTTGTGAGATAGAGAGTGCTGATAGTAGAGTGGACAGCCATGACCTAGTTTCTTAGGGCTTAGTGGAGATCAAGACCTCTGTCAGCAGTGCAAAAGATATCTGGCTGTACTCTGCTTGTGTCTTGAAAATACTTTAAGCTAATTTAAAAGTTAAAGTACTGATTTCTTGGGCAGAAGAATCTTTAAGATGGTTACTGTTCTCAATGTTGGTCACCTAAACTTCTTTTTGAAGTGGAAAGTGGTTAATGCAGAGAACTATAACTGGTCAAGTATCTGAGAATAAGTGACTAAATAGAACATGTATATTGCAACTTCCTGTCCCAAGACTCAGGGATCACTGTGCAAAAGAAGAAAGAATAAAAGACACAGATAATTAGGGAAGAATGCAGGCAAGTTATGTGTTCTGAACATCACTAAGGTGTTGCACACATGAATTCATAATAGCTGTGGCAGCATACACAAGATGAACAAGATCAAACCAGTCTAAACTCTGACCTGGATGGATGTGGGGGTTGCTGATGCCCTACCTTTGCTGTGGGAGTATGTTCTGGGATGTTGTAAGTATTTGTCCCCCTACTGGTTTAATAAAATGCTGATTGGCTAGAGGCAGACAGGAAGTGTGGGTGGGGCTATCAGACTAAGAAAACTCTGGGAACAGGAAGAGCAAAGCAGAGATGCCAGGGAGACATCAGAGAGACCACCAGAAAAGCCAGAAGATGCAGAAGACAACTATGCTGCTCTGAGAAAAGGTACCAAGTCACATGGCTAAACAAGATAGGAATCATGGGTTTGTTTAGTAGCAAAAAATTAGCAAGTCATATGCCTAGGCCATAAGTCAATCAGCAACATTAATATAAGTGTCTGTGTGTTTATGTGGGACTGTGTGTTAGCAGGTCCAGGCCATGGGGATAGGCTGGAAAGTCCAGACCAGAAACATAACACTGTATACCTTTAGTGAAGGATCTATGGGAAACTGAAGGCTTTGGGAGGAGGAGATGTCCATTTGGGGGTGGGTTGGATGCAGGAGATTAAAAAGAGATGAAGTGGGAAAGGGTATATATTGGTGTTGAAATGATTTCAATAAAAAATAATGGCCACCATGAATTCATGTACTGGGGCACTCATTGACACTGCTTGGGGGAGATTATGGACCTGTTAGGATGTAGTCTTATGGAAAAGGGTGCACATTACTCAGAGATGACTTTGAGATTTTTCAGTCTTGCCCCATTTCTAGATCCCTCTCTGGGTTTCCTGTGAGATTAAATGTGACAAACCAGCTTCCTGCTCTGACTCGGCTTTCTATAAGATGCTTTTGTTTACAGTATTTTATCACATCACAAGAAAGATAGAAGGAACCTGAAAGGAGTTCAAAAGCAGAAGGGAAATCTATTAACTCTATGGATGATATGTTTAAAGAATAAATTAAAATATTATAAAAAGAACTGCTAGAGTAAACTACTAAATATCTATACATTACAACAAAATAGTTATGAAAATTATGTTTGTTATAACACATGAAATACCAAGGATGTTGTTACATAATTTTCAGAGTACTAAATGCATACATCAACTGAATTACAGTGTATTTTTAACTCATAATATTTATTCCCAAGTGTATTTAAAAATTAAAAAAAGAATTAAAACATAAGTTGTAATGTTAAGATGGTTCTCTTACAGGTAGTAAGGAAACTATAGTACGTAAGTATATAAACATAAGCATGCGTACCCCTGTACATATAGGAAGCTTAGATATGTATGATTTTATCCATTTAGATGTGTTAAGTTGAGTCTAGAAGAGCATTTTGACTTGGAGATCTGCAGCCAAGAGGACAGTGACAACTACAGCCTTCAGAAGAAAATGAAATAAAATGTGTTTTTCATATTTATTAGTAAAAAAAACTTAAGAAATGAAATATGGAGCAAAATGTTTGTTGACATAGTTTGTAACACATATTAATGTATTCAGAAATATTTTAACACAAATATTAACAGTCATAAAGTCATTGTTGCAGGTTTTATTTAATATATTTTGCAAGTCCTTGGAAGCAGAGTTCTGCCTGGGGATTTAAATATTTTGAAATCAGACAAAAACCACAGTCTTTATAGTGTATCTATTTGTTGTTAACTTTATATTTAGATTTGACTGATATAGATAGTGATTATATAATTTTTAGTATTGGGAAGAAAACAAAAATTTGTTGGTAATAGGATCTTTAACTTATCTACTGATTACAACATTACACTTTCAGAAAACAGGCACAAAATACCATAGAATTCTCTTTTAGGCCTTTCTTTCTTCCTTTCTTTCTTTCTTTCTTTCTTTCTTTCTTTCTTTCTTTTTTGGCTTCTGCAGCCAAAATCTTTATTATTTATTTATTTAGTTGTATTTTTATATATATTTATTATTTAGTGATTTTACATTGTACACTCCATCAAACTCAGTTATTAGTACTCTCAGATCCATGCCCACTCTTATGATCTCTCCATTTATAAAAATGGCCATTCATGCTGCTCATTCTTATTCTTTGATACTTTTTTATTTTGCTTGCTTGTTTTGTATTATTATGATTTGTTTTTATTTCATTTTAGTTTTGTTACTATTCTTTATTTGTTTGTGGTGATTCAGCTGAGAAGTCATGTGGGGAGGATCTTGGTAGAGTTAAAGGGGAAACTATAATCAGAACATTGTATAGAAAACATCTATTTTCAATAAAAGAAAAACAGAAATATACATATTCTGACTTCCTAAATATAACACCAGTATCACAGACACAGAGATGCTTCTGTAAGGCAAAGGACACAGCAAAGAAGACAAAACAAAGACCTACAGAATGGGAAAAGCTCTTTACCAACTCTATATCTGAGAGGACTGATCTCTGAAATATATAAAGAACTCAAGAAACTAGACATCCAAATTCCAAATTATCCAAGTAAAAAAAGTAGGGTATAGATCTAAACAGAATTCTCAACAGAAGAATCTCAGATGGCCAAAAGAAATTCAAAGAAGTGTTCAGTATCTTTAGCTATCAGGGAAATGTGAATCAAAATGATTCTGAGATACATCTTACACTTATCAGAATGACAAAGGGAAAAAACACTGATGACAGCTTATGCTGGAGAGGTTGTGGAGAAAGAGGACATTCTTTCACTGTTGGCGAGAGTGCAATCTTGTATAGCCACTCTGGAAATTAGTATGGCAGTATCTTAGAAAAATGAAAACCAACCTACCTCAAGACTCAGCAATACCACTCTTGGGCACTACCCAAAGATGTTCAACCACACCACAAGGACATTTGCTCAGATGTGTTCACAGCAGTATTATTTGTAATGACCAGAAACTGTAAACAACCTAGATGTCCCTCAACGAAAGAATGGTTAAAGACAATGTGGTACATTTACACAAGAGCATTACACAGTGGTAAAAAAACAATGACAACATGAAATGTGTAGGCAAATGGATGGAATTGGATAAAAACATCCTGAGGTAACAGAGACCCAGAAAGACAAATACAATATGTACTCACTCATAAGTGGATATTAAATGCAAAACAAAGGATAACCAGGTTATAATCCACAACCCCAGAGAAGCTAGCTAAAGAGGAGTATTCTAAGAGAGACATGCATGAATTATCTCAGGAAGGAGAAAGGTTTAAGGTCTTCTGTGAAAATTGGGAGAAGAGAATAGAGAGGAAAGGATGGGGGTGGAGGGGGAAAATGGTTGAGTTGAGGGAGGGACTGAGAGGAAGAGCACTGAAAGAGATACCTTGATAGAGGGAGCCATTATAGAGTTAGGAAGAAATGCCTGATGCTAGGGAAATGCTCCAAAGCCCACAAGAGTGTCCCCAGCTAAGACTCTTAGCAAGAACCGAGAAGGTGCTTGAACTGACTTCCTCTGTACTCATATTGGTGAGTACCCTAATGGTTATCATAGAGCCTTCATCCAGTGACTGATAGCTGAGCAAATGGTGGAGCCCTTGGAGTTCAGTTGAAGAGAGAAAGGAGGTATTACAGGAGCGAGGGATGTTAGGATCATGATGGGAAAAACCACAGAGAGCTGACCTGAACCAGTGGAGAGCCTACAGGAGCCAGTGGGAGCTCAATGACTCTGGCCTGACAGCTGGGGAGCTGGCATGAGACTGAACTAGGCCCTCTGAGTATGAATGACAGTTGTGTGGCTTGACCTGATTGTGGATCCCCAGACAATGAGACCAGGACTTATCACACATACATGAATTGTCTTCTTAGAGCCCATTTCCTCTGGTGGGTTGTCTTGCTAAGCTTTGATGCAGCAGGGGTGTGTATGTGTGTGTGTGTGTGTGTGTGTGTGTGTGTGTGTGTGATTCCCAAACATGGGGAATGCCAGCCTGTGTTGAGTACCCAAGAGATGTTTTACCCACTATGAGGAATGGATGATGGGTGAGAGAGGAGGAGGCCGAGGGAAGGATGGAGGAATGTGAGAAGGGGAAACAGTTGTTGATAATGTAAATTTAAAAAAAATTAAATATAAATACACATTCCGAAACTTTCACAGGAAGTACCAGCTAAGTGATACAGATAATGTTGGTAAAGGTGGCATGCAGCACTAGGCAGGTGATGCTCATCTGTCACAAGTTTCTTTACAGATGCCCCTATCAATGACCACAGAGTATCTGAGTGATGAGGAGTAAGCAAAATGATAAAAACAATCTATTTGGGATTAATATACTCTGTGGTCAACAGTAAAGATAGGAACACACAGGTGTTCTCTTGTGAGAGAGAATTATGACAATGTAGGTGTTTTAAGAGCTTTATTGGATTATAGTCAGGTATTACTGATCTTTTATAGTTTACAAATGAATGGTGGTTACTACATAATGTATATACAGCTATCACCATAGTTGATTTCAGAACACATTTTTTATCTTTTTAACAATAAAATACATACCTGCTATGCAATCACTCATCTGCTCTGCAGTCCTCCATCCTGACCCTAAGCATCTATTTTTTCTGGTCTATAGATGTCTTATTCTTTTCTTTCCTATGTACAGAATGATACAACATATGGACTCTGGGCCCTGCCTTCTTTCACGTAGTATAATGTTTCCAAAACTCTTTCACGTTACAGTGTGAATTAGTTCTTCACTCCTTTTACATGGTAAGTAATATCAAGTCTATGTATGTACAGTCCTGCCTCATAGAACAAAGGAGACATTCTGAGAAGCATGGTATCAGGCATATGTTGAATCTTCATAGTGTATACTTAAATAAAGATGGCTACTATATGAGGTGATATCTTCTCTTCGACCTCCGCAACATAATGTGGTCTGTCACTTACTAAAGCATCTTGGTGCAGTGCATAATCACACTACCTGCTTATGTACTCTTGTAGGGATTGTTATTTGGGTTGCTTCATATATATGTGTGTATACACATTTAATTTCTTGGTTTCAATTCAAGTATTTTTAAAGGTCTGGAAAATATTATAATTATGTTGATTTTATGTTAAAATTTTGTTTTAATGTGTTTTGATATCTATTATTTATAAAGCAGAAAGAAACAATGAGTCTTACTCATGTTTTGGCATTTGTCAGATATTACCTCCTTTAAGCCTCTTGAGCTACAGGAGAGGACATCCCCTCTCCTGGGGACCTCCAACTGTTCTACTCACAGATTACTCTAATTACCCTAACTGCTGGGTCCTGTCCTCACCCTATAGAGTTAAAAGCCCAATCTCTGGACATGAAATCCCACCAATCTCCACCCTGTAAATCTTCACCATGAAAGTTCCAAACCCCTTGCCAAGAAATTGTATATAAAGTCGTCCTTTTGCTCAGTTCTCTGCTGTTTATTCTTGGAGCATAGGCAGCCTTTCTCCTGGGAATTTTTCCATCTCAATAAATGTCTTGCATAGGTTTGTTGTGCAGTGTGACTTTGTGGCATTCCACGGCTCCTGACTGCCAAGATACTTTTCCATCTGAGCTGCAATGCTTACCTGCCTATCTGGTGTCTCAGTGGTCTAAGCCACAGAAAGCTGAGCAGAACTAAAAAGTAGCTTAAAATATTTTCAAAACATAAAATAAGTAATATTTTGAGTCATATAAGTTTATAATTACCTTAAGGTTATAGAAAATTCTTTAAAATTCAGTCCATGGGCATAGATATAGCTAATATGAGCTTGGACTAATGTAGAGTTAATGATGTAATCTGTCAAAGACTGTATTCTCTTTGGTTCTCTACATGGTGTTAACTTTACACAATTTTTTATTATTAATTCATAAAAGTTGTGAAGAAAGAAAGAAATTTAACTGCTGGGTGAGTTTAGAATCTTTGTGCTATTCTCACAAAGTAGACGTTAACTTTCCTTAAGATTCTAAGAATTCCATTATAGTGCTTAGGAACTTACTGGACTCATTTGCAGCAGTAGAGCACTGCTACCCTTTTTTTCCAGATTCTGAGATTCTCAGAATACTGTTTTTTCTGCGAGTAAATTTGATCTTAGAACTACCATTCTACTGTCTCATGATTCATCCTTCTGGAGTATGGGGAGGTTTATTATGTCTGCAGCTTTCTTTGTAAAAATACAAAAATGTATTGTAATGGATCCCTTAGATACTATTGCTTATGTGAATATTATGACAAATTTCTATAGGCTAATCTTTTATGTTTTATTTAAATATAGCAATTTAACTTCCATAAAACTGTACAATCAAAAACAATTGTGTCAGTGACTTAAAAAAATCCTAAGGTAATATGGTATTTTTACTAGTGTATTGACATATGCCATAACTGAAGCCTTGTTCCTGGCCTCCATTTTGTTCCATTTTGCAGAAGTCTCCATGTTCATCTAAGGAAGAAAAAAACGTATACTCTACTTTTGGTTTGCAAAGAGCCTGTAGGTCTTTGAAGTATAACTGTTGTCCATGTCCTCTGTTTTCTTGGTGGTCATATTCCTAGTCATTTTGACATTGAAAATGACACAATGAAGTCTTCAACTCTAACTATATTAATTTTGACAATGATTATTTCATATATTTAAGGGATCTGATACATTTTTTATCCTTTTATTTTCGATTTATTTGGGTCTTTGGATCTAATCTAAATTTGTTGTAAATAGCATATTGTTGGCTATTTTTACAAATCCTTTTTGTTAATGTATGGTGTTTGGTAAATTTATTCTATTGATAGTCAAGCAACTACCTGTTAAATGACTCATATTGCTACCTTGTTATTTATTTTTTGTACTTTAGAGGTTTTGACTTGCTTCCTGTATTTTTACTTTATTTCATGTTTATTTTATTTGTTGTAGTGATATAGTTTGATTTTTTATTTCTTATTTTTTATTATGAGTAAAGTCATATTTTTTATCCATGTATCCCCTTGTTCAAACTCCCTTCCTTCTCCTGCCCATCCCAGTCCCTCTCTCTTTTCCCCATCACTTTATCTCCTCTGCAGCAAGGGCAGGATTTATTTTTTTATTTCTACTTAGTTTCTATTGCTATTGTCAATGACGTTACCATGAAAGTTTTATATTTGTGCCTACTATTAAAACTGTCAAATATCAAGTGATGCCAGTTTATCTTCAATTTAATATGAAAACCCTGTTACCATTAAGTTCTTTATCTCTGTTAAAGCTCAATATAACAAATTATTGCTGTATATATTATATGTCCAATGGCTCCAATCTGCAAGGATTTTATGAATTTCTCCCTTAAATCTGATAGAAAATAAGTTGAACTACAAACCATAAAAAGAAAACCTTTAAATCTTGAGAAGTTATATAGTTTTAAAAATAAAACACTCTCTCAACATGTGAGTGATATAGCTAAGCAAAATTTTATAAATTATTACCCATTTCATCATTTGGAAATTGAGTAAGTCATACAACAAAGAGAGAAGTAAGAATTCCAGAGAAACTTCTGGCCTAAGTAAAGCACAGAGCAGAACTCTACTGGCCCTTTCCGGACTACTTCTATACCAAGCTTAGCTGTCACATGACTTTAATGGGGCAGAATGAGATATAAAGATCAGAGGCTTTGTTGCCATGGAATAGAACAAGTAGGCTATGTGAAGATTCTCCAGGTATTGAGTTGGGCCACTGATCACTAGGTGAACCATATTTAACTAATAAACTCTCTCCATACCTCTGGGTAAATGGAGTCTTGGTATATAGACAACACAGACCTGGAAGAGCCTAGACCACCATGAAGAGTGAATCTGGAGAAGATAACCCAGATATAACAGGTAAGAAATTAGAAAATATAAAACTTACTTGAGCTTTGAAATTTCTTCCCACTTTATATATTAATTCAGCAATGAGACATTACAGCCTTAGAGGTAAGTGAAAGTCCCTTGAAGTGAACTTGTGGCCCATCATTGGCTACTTAGATAGAAATCCTAGAAAACTATAATATAAGCCTATTCAAAGAAATCACATGAAAATGAACACATAGAATGATCTTGGAACATGACACTAAAATACATAAGAACCAAGTTAATTTATGAAACATAAAATAATCACACACTATAACAAATGGTAATTATTCTATCAATGCCATGCAGATTATAATCTGGAAATCAATTATTATGTGTCTCATTGACAACACAGAACACAGAATACATGATCACCTCACTATAACTAGTCAATATTTTGGGGAAAATGCTGGCTAAATTCATAATAAAACCCCTAAACTTAACTAGAAATAGCCAGGTATAATTTGTATAGATATAATATGTTCCCATAATCCCAGCACACTGGAGCTAGTAACCACTCTCCACTTACCCAGTGCACTCTCTCTCACACACAACACAAGACAAAACAATTGATAAACAAAAAAAAAATCCCAAGGTGGAAATAGGAAGATGCTTATACTTTCCTATTCATAACATTGTAATTGTGAAAGAATAAATGTTTGCCTTAAAAGTCAGGGCAGAGCAAGGATGCATTCTCCCTGGATACTCTATTTCGGACTGTATAGAAAATTCTACTTATTGCTGTGAAAGAACAGGGAGCATGTAAGTTGAAATGGAAAGAAGAAATACTTTATTGGTAGATGACATAATTTTGTATGTACAAAATCATGAGTATTAAATAAAAATTGTGAAAAGAACCTGCGCAGTCATGGTGCAGCACTCGGGACACAAAGGTAGGCAGATCTCTCTGAGTTTGAGGCCAGCCTGGTTTACAGAATGAGTTCTTGAACAGCTAAGGCTACACAGAGAACCCCTGTCTAAAAACCTTTTAAAAAATGCTAGAAGAGTAAATCTGTGAGGATATAAAGGTTAATATACAAATAACAATTTCCACATAATGTCAACAGATACTTCAAAATTCCAGTTGAGAAAAATTTCACAATAAGATCTAGCTGAATAAAAATTTTGAACACACTTGGTATGATGAATACTAACTTTATACACAAAAATTTAAACATGTGAAAGAAAACTATAGGAAATCTAAATAAATGAGATGGATTGAAAACGTCTTTGCTTTCAGCACCATCCCTATCCCAGCCCCAGAAAGATGATTCAAAACTGTCCAAATTCAAAGGTGGTTGAATTCCTCAAACATTTTAGAAAACTAAAATGTTTGATTTCAGATTTCAGAACTCAGTACAAGATTGCACTAATGAAGAACACATATTTTCTAGTTCAGTTCACTAAGCTGCAAATTTAATGATTTTATGTACAGCCGGATAAAAGTCTGTTGTGCAAGGATTGCACTTTCACTATTCATTTATTAGTAGAAGGGCATTTAGGTTGTTTCCGTCTTCTAGTGATTGTGAATATAGTGGCAATGAACACAGCAGAGCAAGCATCTGTGGAGTAGGGTGTCAAGTCCTTTGGACATAGGCCAAGAAGCTTTATACCTGTGTCAAATGGTAGATTTATCTTTAGTTTTGAGAATTTTGAGTACTGATATCCATAGTAGCACTTACAGTTTTAAGTGCTGAGGAATACACACATACTAGCACACATATGCATATATTTATATATGTAAATGCATATACACACAATATAATATATACATACAAATGCAAATATGAATGCAATAACTATTAGTGAAAAGAGAGACCATGGATTTGAGTGGGGGGGATATATATGAAAGAATTTGGAGGGAGGAAAAACATAATGAATTATAATCTCAAAAATAAAAAGAACATAGAAGGACAGAAAGCATACCAGAAATAATTTCAAGAAGATCACAGACTCTACAGAGGACTTTAGTTGTGACAGATGTCAACTAACATGGCAAACATCCCAAATAAGAAACAACAGAAGGTTTGAGTAGTCACCTGTCCAGGGACTCTGTGTGGGCAGTCACCTCACCAGGGACTCTGTGTGGATAGTTACCTCACCAGAGACTCTGGGTGGGTAGTCACCTCACCAGGGACTCTGTGTGGGTAGTCATCTCACCAGGGATTCTGTGTGGGTAGTCATCTCACCAGGGACTCTGTATGGGTAGTCATCTCACCTGGGACTTTGTGTGGATAGTTACCTCACCAGAGACTCTGTGTGGGTAGTCACCTCACCTCACCAGAGACTCTGTGTGGGTAGTCACCTCACCAGGGACTCTGTGTGGATAATCATTTCACCAGGATCTCTATGTACTCCTTTGGAACATACAAAATGGTACTCAAACTTACATTAGGAAGAAAAGCAAATCAAAACTACTATTCAAGGGCAGCTGTCAGTAATGGCAGTGGTAAGGGGGAAGCTATAGATATTACTTGAGGGAATATTAAAAAAAAAGACAAGCTCAATACGAGAAATGATCAGATAGGTAATTTCTTAAGAAGTTTTATAGCCACTGTGTCCCTTGCCCCTACATGGGCAGATATCTGCTGCTCACATGTACCATGCAAGTAGAAAACCAGAGAGCCCTGCTAAAGCAAAGGCTATGCTAGCTGCCACAGTCCAGCCTGCAGCTCTAATGGACACTCCCTGTTGGACCAGAGGTCATGCAGGCCACCAGAAATACAAATGGAGGAGATCAGAAGACAAAGAGGAAGCAGAAACAAGGAAACACATACCCAACAATACAAACTCAGAGATCAGCAACTAGATCTGTGTTCATCCCAAACCCAGATGTCTAGATGCCAGTGTGAGAACATGATCAACAAGAGCCAGAGCAATATGGTACAACCAGAGCCCAGCTATCCCACTACAGCAACAACTGAATATTCCAATAGAGCTGAAGCACACGAAAACCACCTTCAAATTAACATTATAAATACTTTAAAGAAATCAAGAAAATCACTAACAAAGAATTAGAGGAAATGAAAAAATTCATTAGAATAAGCTAAGAATGTCAAGAAGAAATAATAAATAGCTATAGGAAATGAATAAAACTGTTCAATACATGAAAATGGAAATAAAAGCAATAAAATAAACACAAACTAAAGGAATGCTTGAGATGTGAAATCTAGGTAAATGAATAGGAACTACAGACACAAGCACAAAATAAAAGGAATGGAAGAGAAAATATTAGGCATTGTAGATGCAATAGAAAAAAATTGATACATTTGCAAAAGAAAATGTAAAATTTAAGTTTTTGGCACAAAAATATAGGAAATATTGGACACTATCAAAATACTAAACCTAAAAATAATTGAAATAAAGTAAAGAGAAGAATCCCAGCTTAAAAACTCAGAAAATATTTTTAACAAAATCATAGAATAAAAATTTCCTAACCTTAAGAAGAACATGTTTTTAAAGGTACAAGAAACTCCCAGAAAAACAAATAGATTAGACCAGAAAAAGTCCTCTAGCCACATACTTTTCAAAACAATAGGCATACAGAAAAAAGAAAGTATTAAAAGCTGCAAGAGAAAAATAAAGCCAATTAATATATAAAAGCAGGCCGATTAGAATTACACAGGACTATTTATCTGAGACTCTAAAAGCCAAAGTGCCTGACAAATGACTTGCAGACTCTAGGAGACATCTAGGAGATGCCAGCACAGACCACTACATCCAGTAGGACATTCAGTAACCATGGATGGAGAAAACAAAATATTTCCAACAAAGTCAAATTTAAAAAATATGCATCCATAAATCCAGACCTACAGATGGTGTTAGAAGGTCAGTTCCATCCCAAGGAGGCTAATCACACCTATGAAAATACAGAAAATAATCTCACACCAACAAAACCTGAAGAAGAGAAGTATACCCACACACAACCACCAATGAAATAATATGAATTAACAGTTATGGATCATAAATATCTCTCAATATAAATGGACTCAATTCTCTAATAAAAAGACACAGACTGAGGGAATGGTTGAAAAAACAGGATTCATAATTTTGATGCGTAAAAGAAATACATCTCAACATCAAAGACAGATATTATCTAAGAGAAAAGGGCTGAAAAAGATTTTCCAAGCAAATGGACAAAACAAGCAAGCTGGTTTAAAAATTATAATATCTCGGTTTGAGATACCTCACTCAGGAGGATATTCTCCAAATCCATCCATTTGCCTGCAAATTTTAGGATATCATTTTTTCTTACTGCTGAGTAGTATTCCATTGTGTAGATGTACCACAGTTTGTTAATCCATTCTTCAGTTGAGGGACATCTAGGTTGTTTCCAGGTTCTTGCTATTACAAATAATGCTGCTATGAACATAGATGCGCTAATGCCTTTGGAGTGCATTTAGGGAATACACCCAGAAGTGGTATTGCTGGATTCTTGGGGAGATTGATTCCCAGTTTTCTGAGAAACCACCATAATGCATTCCAGGGTGGCTGAACAAGTTTACACTCCCACCAACAATGGAGGAGTGTTCCCTTTGCTCCACAATTTATTCAGCATAGGCTGTCATCTGTGTCTTTCATCTTAGCCAATCTGACAGGTGTCAGGTGGTATCTCAAAGTTGTTTTGCTTTGCATTTCTCTGATGGCTAAAGAAGTTGAGCACTTTTGGAAGTGGCTTTCAGGCATTTGTAATTCTTCTGCTGAGAATTCCCTTTTTAGTTCTGAGCCCCATTTTTGATTGGGTTATTCTAGGTTTTGGGCTCTAATTTCTTGAGTTCTTTATATATCTCAAACCCAGAAAGATAAGCAGGGGATGTACTCACTCATTAGTGGACTCTAAACAAAAAAGCAAAAAGCAAAGCATGTCCAAGCTGCAAACCACAACCAATGAACAGCTTGGGATCTGAAACACCTTGGACTGACACCTTGGATCCCTCTGACTCTGGAGGAACACCTGACTCAATCTTGATGTTGGGGCAGGGAGGAAATTGGATCTGCCAGGAGTGGAGACTGAACTAAGCAATATTGGGACCTTGGGACCTCCTGCCCATGCTGGGAAGGAGATGGGGAGATGTGGAGAAGAGAGAGTGACTGGAGTGGGGATGGGAGTGTGAAGGGACCTTGAATAAGGATATACATGGATAGAAAATGTGACTTTATTAATAATAAAAAGAAAAAAAAAACAGCCACTGGGAAATATTCAGGAAAAGAAAGCAAACCCTCCAAAGGTAGATGACTATCAAATGACATGGGCAGTATGTAAAACTCTTGGAGTAGGATCAAACTATGTTTCTGTGCAAGAACTGACATCTTGGCATCCATTCAATACCTATCCCAGCCCTATATATCTGGATGAGAGAAATGAACCTACCTCAAATGAACATACCAGACTGAACTGACCCACCTTGGGACTTCTTGCCCTCCTTGGGGAATGGATAGGGGGATGGGGGCAGGGGAGGCTGAGGAAGAGCTGGGAGGACTTGGGAGGAGAGAAGGGAGAGTGAGCAGGGGTAATACAATTCTGCAAATTTATTAAAACTATTGACCTGAAAAAAAGGGTATTTGTAATATTTTAACTATACCTTAGTGAAGTAATAATAATTATGATGATGATTAGTAATAATATTAAATCACACATTTGAAATTTAACTCAGATACACTGGAAT
Organism: Sigmodon hispidus; assembly: GCA_004025045.1. Taxonomy (NCBI): domain Eukaryota; kingdom Metazoa; phylum Chordata; class Mammalia; order Rodentia; family Cricetidae; genus Sigmodon; species Sigmodon hispidus. The sequence goes on along the minus strand of PVIH01002497.1, from coordinate 66,394 downwards.
TCTCTGGAATTTATCTACTGTTTATAAAAACCAAAAAGAAGGTGACTAATGAGTTAAAATTGACCTGCTCTATGTTAAGACTTTTATTTTTCAAAGCTAAACAACATTTTCTATGTTCTTCACTGTGAAGAGGTCAATTAGCCTTTAGAGCCTAGCAGATGTACCCAGTCTATGATAGAACTATAAATAATAAATGATAGCAAATGTCTTTTTTGAGAATTAGAACTCCTTTGATTTATTTCAAACAACTGCGTCTCTGAAATCTTAAAATAGAGTTCAAGAAATGGGTGGAGGGGAAGGGGAAAAGAGACAGGAGGGGGAAAAAGGAGGAGGAGGAATAGGAGGAGGAGCAGGAGGAGGAGGAGGGATTCATTTCATGAACCTTGCATTTTTTCCCCTCATTTTGTTTCTTTGTTGCAAAGAAAAAAAGCATTTGTTGCACGTGTGGAAAGTGCAGGGATTTGCATTAGGTTTACCTTCAGTTACTCATAAGGCATCAAGCCCATCTTATTTCCCAAATAAAAAAATGTATTCTCAAAATTTAAATGAATGTTAACACTGAATCACAGCCTAGGTCCATTTTTTTATTTCACAGTGCATTAGTTAGTCTCCATTCCACTTTACAGTTTATGTCTAGTGAACAGACTTTCAAAACCATTATACAATGGTTAAAAATATGTATAGTTTTGAAATTTACATGTGAAGAGTTAAGGAACTACTTTAAAAAGTTTGATTGTCATTTTCATATATTTCTCTTTGTATACTTTACAAAATTATGAATAATGATACAAAACATGTTTGCATGTATATGTTTTACTCATACATAAACTTTTTTCTCTTTATGTTTCTTTTTTGGCTATATATGTCTGATAAGAGATTGTAAGAGACACACAATATGTCTACTTTGAATAAATTTAGGTAACCAAAATATTTCCTACTATGTTTGGGAGAATAGATATGCTTCATTTTATTCTTCATATCAGTGTTCCCACCTTTGGGTTCAGATGTAGCTACAGGTTTGTATAGCATTTCATTACTGAGAAATCTGTAATTTATATTATTTTTATCTAAACATGAGAGATAAGTAGGGATAAAAAAACTTTCTCTGAAAAATTTTATATGTAGAGGAAATGACCAGACTATAACAAATAGTTCATCACAATACAATTAATGTTCTAGCTCCCATGATCAAATAGTCATGGCTAATTTTGTTTCATCTAATTGTGTACTATTCACCTTATCTAGTCAATTTTGAAGCAAATTTTAGAAAACTTATCATTATTTGTAAATATTTTAGTATGCATTTCTAAAAGATATATTCAATCATGACTAAAGCTGATAAGAACATACTATATTTTTGAAAATGCTCATAGAATAAGTGCAAAATATTCCCACACAAACCAAATAACATAGGTAGTAGCTTCTGTTAGTCATTAAATAATGCACACACACACTTACATGTTTGTATATATACTTCAAAATATTATGTTATACATGATAAGTGATAGTTTTTACTATCAAAAAGATTTGTTAAATTAAAAAATCAATACAAAGTGGTATTCAAAATATTAATTAATAAATAATTAGTATTTAATTATTATTAGTTACCCTATAATAAAGCATAGCAAGCTTGATCTTGGCAGGACACAGCACAAGGACAAGTCATAAGGTTGAATTTTTTGTTTGAGGGTGTGATTACCTTTCAACACTTTACCAAGACTATATATATGGTTCCTGATTTACAGGTTCATTTGTTTAAAATAATCTAGATTCTTAAGAATTTACTAAAAATATTACAGATTACTTCAAAATATTTATTTTTTATGGAATCATGTTTCCTAAGAATAAACAAAACTATAAATTTAGTAGTAATTATTAAAGTGTGAATAAAATGGAAGAAATATTATTTTAGGAAGATAAAAAGCAAAAGGAAACTTGGAGTGTCATAACATGCATTTGCTAGAAAAATTCATTTTCCAAATTAATAATTCTCTTTTTTCATTATAAAAGTAAAGGAAAATAAATTTAGTTTTAGAATAGAATATTTAAAACAGCAAATTAATAGCATTTATTTCTATCATTCTTAAAGTTTAGACCTTCTGTATTTCAAGTGCGACAATAAGTTAAAGCAGATAAGGCTGAGAGGAAATCTTTTAAATAAAGCAAAAGTGATGACATAATTAGAGGGATACATTGATGTATGTATGACCTGTTCATTTAAGGGAAAGGCTTCAAGATTTCTATTATTATAAATCCATAAAATAATATCAACACTACCAGGACATATTATACATGAAAGCAAGTGAAATAATTTTCAAGAAGTAATAACTTCTACAAATGCCCCTCAAAGCTCTAATTAGACTCAATATAAAATTTTTCTAAAAAATGAAAATCAAATGTAAATGTATATTATAACTATAGAATGAATTTATAAGAATGAAATGATGGAAAACAGAGCACTTGAGATTTAAACATTTTTTTTCTTGCATTTTCAATCTGAACAACAGTATATATATAAAGTTGAAATATCTTTCTTTGGTAAAGAAAAATTCTCATTTTAACAGTAAAACAGTAGTGAATTTCTAAGTGGAGAGTATGGAGTGCTCTGTGGGAATATGGATCAGGCAATCCCTCTCTGCACAATCATTCATTGAAGTCTACAATACAATTGCACAAGAGGAGACAAGTACCTTCCCGAATCATCATGAAAACAACAAAATAAAGAAGTGTGTGCACCATGTTAGATCTACAAAGAGCAGAACAATGTCTTTAAATTTTTGCCACTATTTTCTATTTACGGTGAGTGGGCATGAAACACACTGTGCACAGTAAATGACAAAGAATCCAAGAAATGCCCAAGGTATGTTTCATCAACTTGAAAACTTTAATCTCACACTTCAAACATTGAAATCTCATTTGCAATGTATAAATTTTATAATTGCTTAAGCATTTCAGGCTCAGGAAATAAAAAAATGAAAAATGTTTATGCTGGAAGAGATGTAGGAATCACGACAACAAATACAGTGTGAGATCTAGACTGTATCTTGAGGTAGTAGATAAAACAACTGATTAACAGAGACACTCAAAATTTGGGTAAGACTCACAGCTGTTTTAATAATATTATATCCATATTTAATTCTTTGGGTTGATCAATTCATACTAGATTTCTGTCAACATTAGGAAAACTGGTCAATGAATGGCCAATACATTACTCTCTACCATTTTCTTCAAGTCTGAAATTATTTCAAAATAAGAAGCTTAGAAAGTCTATTATCAGCTTTGATCTATAAATAGACAAGTATAATCCTACAGCTCAGCATGATTGTCACTGTTCACCACAGATAAATACAGAAGAATCTGACCCTAATATTTCCAAGTCTCTATTTTTTTCTATACCCAATGATCATAGTATTCAAGAGAGCAAACCACACCGTAATGCGGTGACCATGATTCTTCCTGAAGCAGTAATTATGAGCACTGCCAAATCACGCACAATTAGAAATACAGAAAATGAAAAGAGGATCTGTACCACTTAGTGACTCTTCATGCAAAAATCGTGCCATTAATGTCTTTTGTGTTCAAATGAATAGCCTGCTATTTTGGGACATATGCTAAAACACATATAAATGGTTGTTTTCTAAATTTTAGTGAGTCATTTAAACTAAAATACAAATACATATGTCAATATGACATTAGAATTAGAGACTATTAAATAGTTCAATTTCCTTTACCTGAAACTGTGTGATCCTTTGAGTCTCTGGTTATTTTTATCCTTGCATGAGGAAAGATGTAGTGAATTGTCTTGCCATTCATCTGCAGAATCTAGGACATACAAGGAATTTGGTGAAAATAAGTAGTAAAACCCCTTGAAATACATTATGTAAAACCACACTTGCTCAATTCAAAGCACACCAATTAAATCAATGAAAATATAGCAGAAGATTCTTGAATGATGGCAATTGAAGAATTTATACTCACACTGCATAATAGTTTCTGAGTTCATTATGGTGTTTCATGTATAACCAATCACCCTTGAAGACTGACTTGTCTTATTTGGGAAGTCAATGAACATGTATATCTGGTTTTCAAGGATGTTACTGACTACAGTGATATGTACTCATTACTGATGACAATGAATAATTTATACTGAGAAAATTCAGTCCTTTATTTTGCACTTGAAAGTCAAGAAATGGAAAAGTATTCTTAACTTTAAGTAATTAAGTGAAACTAATGGAGAAATCTCAGACAATATCACTTCTTGTCACATCCCACCACTCTAACAATGTCTGTGATATTTTTAAAGTGCTTGAATTTTATTGTAAAATTTTACTGAGAACATGTACTAGAGCTATGTTTGGAATAGTTCTGTTTAAATGAAGAACTGTGTTCATGCAAGTGCTCCCTGATTATGTCCTTATAGTCAAAGGTGAGGTTAATGATGGAGATATTTCTTATTACTACAGGGGTTTCTAAAGTAGAAGGAGCAACCCTAAAGCTACTGTTGTGTCAGTGGCCCCACAATATTACTCAAATGGACTGTATTTTGTTTTTTTAAAATTTATTCTATATGTCTTTTACATCATGTTTCTTAATCCCATTCATTTCCACATTCCTTCACAACTGCCCTCAGCTTCTGCACCTCCCACCCAACAAAACAAAATTTAAGAGAAATGAGGGAAAAATTTAAAACCTTGCCATAGAAACTGCAGTGTAACACACAGTGAGTCACATTGTAAACCCCTTTGTTTATTTCTTTGAACCTACAAGTGTTCATTGCAGAATCATTGGTATAGTTTGATGTCTCTGGTAATTACTTCACTATTGGTGCTGTGTCCTTACGAAGACTCTTCCTGGGTATCTTTTTTGCTGAGATTATTCCTTAAAACTGGTGTGCACCACCTGACTTGTATTTCAATAACTTTGTGACTTCATGTAGGTTTAATGACAATTTAAGTCATTTATCCAGATGATTAAAAAAAAAGCCTAAAACAATGATATTTTGCATTTAGTGTTTCTTCCTGTTTTCTACATTCTTACTGTAGATACAATCTCATAACACATAGACTGCAGTTTGGAAGAATGGACAGTCTTCCTAGTGTGTTTATCAGATTTTTATCAGTGAATCATTATCACATTTTAACCAGTATCTGTGATGATGTGATACTGAACATCTTCATAGCCATGATTATTTCCTTAGAGTATCTCCACACAATTCCACAAATTTTAAGACTTTGAGACCAGCATTATGAGTTCACTTACTAAAATACTAAACATATTGTTTTGAAACAACCACTGCCCTGCTTTAACAAATAGTTATGATTGATATAGATGAGCCAATAGGCAGCAGAATCACAACTGCAGGCAATTATTGACAGATCATTCTGGAAAATAGGCTCACAGGCAGCCATTTTTTGTTTGTTTTGTTTTAATATTATCAAGAGCATGCCAAGGAACACAAGGAGGTTAAGTGATACACCAAGGTGCTAGTCTCTGCTATTATGTTCTTTTGATGATTCTACGTCAGCAAGATTGTCACCTGCATGTATGTCAAAAAATGCATTGTTCTTCCTACTCATACTTATTTTCATGGGCTGAGTCTACATATTTATGAAGTAATTAAATTTACATTAGCATAATTTTTATTTAACTGTTCATCCACTTTGAATAGCACAAATACTTGATTTAGAGAACAGATTTTGTCCTGTTTCCCCACACAGAATTGAACACTGCACACTTACATGTCAGGGTGTGTAGGGTAGAGAACTGCTATGTTGCATATGATCATGACCAAAGACATAAGGCATGGTTTATACTAAAGTAAAGTCTATTTAGACTTTCTCCAATTTTGTAGCATGTTGGCGCTGGTAGTATCAGAGATGTCAAGTTGTGTGGGGGGTGGGCTTTTTCATGAACCTGAATGATCACTATGCTTAGCAAAGAGTCTAGAGAGAGAAAACAGTGTTCCATGTCAACTATAAGGAAGTGTGGCCCCTCTAGCGGAGGTTAATGTATCTAAGGCAGAAGCTCCACAGGGCTTGTAGATCACTTGAGCTTTACTGTGATAGTGGGGACTATTATGATAGTCAACATATGGGAACTTTACAACTATCATGTAAAGGCTATTGATCCTCTTCATAAAGAAACACCAAAATCACATGCTCTATGTCTATTTACTTCACAAAGAACGTTTAGATTTCTATTGAATTGTGCAAGCATTAAAATGTACACACTTAAAAGGAAAGAAATCTACGGCTCTGGTAAATTTGTAGTTAATACGACTGTCTAATATTTTTTTCAGAAATAATCCTGTATCCATGTAGTGTTTTGGGTACAGATTTTTACAAAATACAAATTCATGTTTGAATTAGTTAACTGGATTTTTTCCCCACAGCACTTTATAAGAATAAATTCTTGTTGAGCATGTTTCAAGTAATGACATCCTTATCTATTGATACCAAAGAGTTCAGTATAAGCTTTTATTATCAATACAGAAGTGAATAAACTAAAAATGCCTGTAGACCAAATTAAAGTTCTTGATTTAAAGGAGAAAACAGTATTTAAAGACAAATATCAATAAAGGAAGGCATAAGCTTAACATGCAATTAAACTTTGAAATGCTATGTATTTAAGGCATATGCTATATTATATATAGAATCCATTTAGAAAATATATGAAAGAGCATATTATTGCTATAAAAATTAACATGCCTCTTTTTTGTTGAGGAGAGGCTATAATTCACAAGGAGCATGCAGGTTTCTGAGGCTGGTTATAGTCTTGGCTATCTGGGGAACTTATATGGCTGTTCACTTTATAGCAGTTTATAACTTTATACATTTGTTCTTTTGATTATTATATAATATTTTATAGTTTAATGGATATTAATTCAAAAGTTCAGTTTTGAAAAGTGTAAGACTTCTACTATTAAGAAAATACTTTATGATTGTTATATTTGCTTAACAAGGAGCTTTATATTTCTATCTTTTGAACTAGACAGAATTTTATGAAACAATCTGCAATAAGTCATTTCTGCTTTATTATTTTGCCTTACACTAGTCTATAAGTACATATTTAAAATATGCTATAGTACGTACTCAGTTGAAGTTGCTGATCTGCATATGTCAGTATCAGAAAAACTAAAATCAAAATGTCATTTGCAATACATATATTTCATTTATTTAAATATAAAAGAACAAAATTTTAGAAATTTATGGGAATAGATATAGATTACCTCAATTATATACTACTATATAATACTATAAATTATATACAGTATTATATAATTATATATAATTATATACTACTACTACTAATAATAATAATAATAATAATAATAATAATTTGAAGAACATTCAAGTTTCCATGGAACAGTATTTGATGGCAAGGAAAATTTTAGACTTGTGGTTTATAGCAGGCATTATTATGATTTTGTTAACATAATTAACATTCCATTAACTTTGCTAGAGCTTGTAGGGAGCACTATGCTACAGAGACCCAGTATTGATTCATTATTGTGGACATTCCTAGCCAGATCTTAATAATGAGATTTAAAACATAAATATAAATTAAATGTTAAGAGTAACAAAAATATAATTCAACTTGCTATATTAAAATATAAAACCCCCACAAAAGTATGTAAACATTAAGACAATATAATCCTAAACAAGAATGCATTAAAAACAAGACAAGGAATGCTTATAATATTTATATTACACATACATATATGTGTATGCATGTATGTATATGTGTGTGTATATATATATATATATATATATATATATGTCACAATGTTTATGCAAACTTTTCAGTAGTATTTCTTTTCAGTAGTGCCAGAGATGGTATATGCACAATAATCACCTATTGCATGAATGAATCATTTAAATTTTCTGGCACAAGCATTACAATTTATTATAAACTAATAAAGTACTTTCTTCATTAAATTACTGAAAGGAAACAGTCTTGAACTTGAGTGGCAAATACTTAGATTAACAAACTCATCTATTTTAGAACCAATTCTTGTTGCTAACAAATCTAAGAGTCTGTAAAATTCCACACTTACTTGCTCTTGATGTTGACTGAGGGGTCTAGAGTGAACCAGTCTTTCTGGCAGTTTTCGGTCCAGACCATGGCTATTTTCCAAACGAGACTCCCTGGGTTTATCAAACCAATCCGTTTCCTCCCGACGTAAGTGATAGGCTTTGGAGACCAAGGAAACATCATACATTGCAACCGCAACTAATACAGGTGATAGAGGGAAGCAAATGGTCTGCAGGGTTAGCATGCACTGGGCTTGTTGACCACAGCATGCATTTCAGACATAACTCCCGTCAGAACCAGAAACATTTCCAATAGTATCTACAAATATCATACAACAGAATAATCTAAAGAAAAAGAGGCACAACATCTCATAATAAAATAAAACAACACAAAGTTACATTTTAATAAGTATAGATTAAATGTAGATGACAATAAATAAACAAAAAATATATAAGAATAATTTTGTTCAACTTACATCCATATGTTCCAAAATAGAAATCTTAGCCTACGATCATGTATGACCATAAGACAACTAAAAATGCACTATGTGTATATATGAGTGTCTCCACCTCCCACTTTTGTATAAGTCAAACAGCAGCATATGACTTCTGTCTAGATTTACCACTGAGTGAATATAGTTCTTGAAAATATGACATTTCTTTGACAATCCTAAGTAAACAAAAGCATTTAATGCTAAGATACTCTATGTGTTATCACTAGAAACCTTTTCTCTAGACCTGCTGCTTCTGGCATTTATTGGCCAGCAGAGTTAGACAGCCAGACTATGCACCACTGCTCAGTTGCACATCTGTGGCCTTGCATATCACTGCTCGCTCCTCAACCACACCACTTCTCAAAAAATAAAATGTGGCACACCATGATTTCACCAATTTTAGACTTAATCTCTGGATTGTGGCTACAAATACTCTTAACTGATTTGCCAATTAGACTAGCAGCTGTTTGAAGAGAAAATTCATATCTCCTTTGTTAGTTTCTCCTTTTTCAATTTTCTCCTCCATCTTATTTGGAGCACAGCATTTCATACATTTTTGTAGAATGAGTGAGCATATAAGAAAGAAGATAAATATCACAATTACGATAGTTTTAAATAAATAAACTTGTTCTTAAACCTATTTATAGATATTCAATATTGTTTTAACAATCTGATAGATATTTATTGTGGTAAACCACAGTACTGATTTAAAGCTTAGTGAATAAACTTACAAAATTATTCAGTATCACAAATACTTGATAAGAAAAGCAATAAACTAGACAGTCATGAGTCTGATTTTACTACATTATATTTACCATCTCTTAGGAGAAAGTTATTTTGTGTATGTAATATGTATATTTATCAATCATTTTTAAGTTTTTCAAAGTAATGATTCATCATGTTTTCAATACTTAGTTATCCTGAATAATATAGATTTTCATTTAAATATAACATCTCCAACTGCATTTTAAATGCACCTGTTTCAATGTGTTTTAGGGGCTCTGGATATTACAAATATGACGGCACCTCAACCTGGTCCATCTTTTTCTCAGTTTATGTCCAATTCTGATGATCTATTTTGATTTATGTTATTTCTAATCATAGTTCCATATGTAATTGAATGAAAAAGTTACCTACCACCTTTTACAGGAAGCAGGATCAATCCAGAACAAGCAGACTGTATGACTCTGTCCCTGTGTCACATCCTGTATCCCTCATGAAGGGCCAGGTGTGTTGGGTTAGCTGTTTCTCATGACTTGTGTTTTTCAGCTGTAGTGGAACTGTATTACCAATGAATTTTATAAGATATAACATGTATCTTCCATGGTGATTAAAATAACTTTCTTTGTTTTTATACCACTATAAAACTTCATGTATTGCATGATATACAAACAATGAAAATATGAAACATTTTACTACACATGTATTTTAAGGATATCCAGTACAATGCAATCACAAAGTTACTAATGTAATACAGTTTATTATGGCCCTTTACCTAATTCTGCACTAATATTCCTTTACATGCTTTATTTTAAAATACATTTTTGTTTTTAAATTTCCTTCCAATTTAGCAAAATTTTTTTTCCTTTGCCTTAGTACTGTGTTGGGTATGTGCTATCTTATATCATCATCCGACAAGAGTTCAGTCAGTGGGTACTATACATAAAATCCAGAAATTAAAAAAAAACCTGATTATTTTAATGTATATAGAATCAAATAAATGCTACATTTGGGGCTAGTTACAAAGATTTACATGTCTAACACCAAGTTAAAGACACATTTCTGAGAAATAGCCCTATTTGTCCAATTCTTTTCAGGTAATTGTCACCTTTGTGCCCATATCCTTTAGGTATTGAGTTGCTCTATAATTCCAAGAGTTTTGTTTTATTTTTACAGATATAGCTATTGACTGTCTTCTTGTTCATTTTAGCAATCATTCTACATGTATAAAATGACTATGTAATACGTTCTAGACTAAATGCTAATTTCCACATAATATAATTCTAGATAAGCTAAGTGGATTAATTTAAATTAATCCTAGTAAGGATATATACAAACAAAATATTCTACTTAAGTAACAAAATGTCAATAAAAAGAGTCAACCAAATCAGAAGTTAAGAAGAAAAACAGGTTTGAAAGAAATGTGATCAGAGAGAACTTCATAAGCAATAGAAATGGCTCTTTTACTTCAGGCCAACAGGCCTCCCTCTTCAGTTTAGCAAAAAGTCTGCTATTCAGATTCTAAAATCATATCTGTGTCTACAAACAGAATAAGAAAAGAAAATGTTCATTGAAACACATTTTTATGTGAGGTTTTATGGAGAAAGTTGGATTTCAATGAGAAGATATTCACATCAGCTTAGTCTTTTTAAGTATCCAAATTAATCAAATAATATTTGTTTAGACATGTTTTATTTCCAGAGCCTCAGTTCCACATACATTCAAACACAACAAGATAGGTACAGTGACTCGTATCTTTGATATAAACATGTATCAGCCTGAGACAGGAGAGTCACAAAGAATCTGAAGCTTGTGTGACCTGTATAGTGAGTACCATGCCTGCATGGGTTACAGAATTGGATCTATCTTAAAAAAATGTATATATATCATAGACTTTTCAAAATAATTTTGAAAATCTTTTTATTACTATACTAATTTCCACTATAAAGCAACTTTAGTGTAGTATGTACTTGCTCAACCGAAAAGTTGCAAGATACTTTGGGACAAAAAGAAAAGGCAATACAATGACAAAGGGGTATAGTGGGATGGCCTAGGCCTCAGATAGCTCAGACCACAAATACAATCCATATTTTAAGTTTTAAATAGAATGTCTTATATATACTAAAATTGTTTTAATATCTTAATTATAGTTAAACTTTCTAATAAATAACACTAAATGTACAAAGTTGTCAGTAGTAATATTTATAATAAAGGAAGATGAAACACATCTGTTAAATGAAAATGATAAAATCCTATGTTTTTCTGATGTCTCCTCAGTATAACAAAATCTCTCCTCAAGAGAATAACTTCTGATGAAGCAAACATTCATTTCTATTACAAAGTAGAACCAAATATCACTCAATGGCTCTCACCCTTAATGATTTTATTAAAATTTACTAAATGTGTCAAAATATATTTTTAAAATGCAAATACCATACAATGAATATCTTATCAGTTATGTATTTTAAGGATGACCATATTTTATTGGTAGAATTATGTAATACTTCAAGAAAATCAAACACAAAACAAAGTCAACAATCAAAAAACAGACTAAAATAATAAACTAAAAATAATCAAAGAAAAACATGCCACCAAATCTACACACAAGAAGTACACATACAGGAAATAAAACTGAAATAAACATGCAAAAGTTGCACCAGGAAAGATGGAGTGCATCCTTGGAGAAAAAAAATCAAACATGCAGAAAGATACGAGTTTGAGTTTTGAGAGTAACACAATAGTTTGAGGCCCCATTTACCTTCACTGTCAGACATAGCATGTTGGAAGTCATCCATGATGAATGCTATGTCCCGGTCATACCCCCGTGTCCGTGACTCTTCTCTCATGTGTTGCTGAACTTCGGGCAATGAGTGACTTGATCCAAACTGATCTCTTGTGTCAGCAGAAATGGGGGGCAAAGGTCCAGCTGCAGCCCTGGCCATTCCCATTGGTTGGCCAACAGGACTGAGTGGACTTTCTTCTTCTGAATTCTGAGCTACAATAGGTATTCTTCCTCTACTCTGGCTGATTGGCAAGCTGGTGGGCTTCGTTCTGGAAGAAGATGATGAATGGCCAAAGGAGACATCAAGAGCTTCAGCCTCTTGAGCTTTCAGTCTTAGTGATGAGCTGGAAGAATCCCTTTTAATTGATAAATCAAGCCCATAGACAGAGGAAGGTCTAGAGGAAGGCCTTGACCTGCTTCCACTGCTGTATGGCTTATCTGCTTCATCCTGTAGTGCTGACCTGATGGTATTTCCTAATGTGCCCAGTCCTGATCCAAGTGATGAGCCCATAAACTTTTGTTGATCTGTAATATTTTTTCTGAGGCCAAATGTGATATCATCTTGAAGAAGCCTTGCCCTAGAAGAAATACCACCAATAGATGAAGTGCTAGAACTCATATAACTTGGATAATCAGGTTCAAGGTCTCTACTTTCTTGAATTGGTGAAAACTTTGACATTTTAGGATCAATTAATGATTTCTTATGCTTTGACTGCTTTTGGTAAAGTATAGCTGCTGGTAATTGTTTGGCTGCTTGCTTTTCAAGGGTGAGTCTACCAATGCTATACTTTTCGGACTTGGGAAAGTGTCTATAGGTAGTATCAGCATGGTAATAATGTGAAAGGCCAGCAAGGTGATCTAGGCTCTCTGTGCCTCTGCGGAATTCTTGCTTAATCTGATGTTTTAGAAGCTTTAACTCATAAGGGTCCTCCATCGGATCCTCCTCTGCTTTCACATAGCTATGCAATCTGGAGGAAGTCTGCAGAGGTGCCAGAAAATCTGTCACTTCTTGAGACCTACGTGCTTCAGTGGTTCTAAGGAGGCGGTCTGTTTTAGACAGATCTTTGTCATGAAGACTAAATGCTGTGCTCAGTGCTGCTGTCCCTTTTGTAATCTCTCCAATGTCATCTATCAGGACATAATTCCTTGACGTGTGGTGGTCAATATCTGCATAGAAAGAGTCTGCAGATATGCTTGATATTGGACTGCTCACCATGCTGCTTCTTTCCTCCAAACCTATTCTCAAATCTAAACTATTGTATTTACTCCCAAGATGGGAAACAGCATATGTATTGTCAGTAGAAACAGGAGCGATCATCAGGGGTTGGTTGCGAATCACTTCATAGTTGGAAGTTATCTTGGGTTCCAGATACAATGTTGCTTGCCGAGGCTTCTGTTGTATCACCATCATCTGTGATGGTAACTGATAAGATGGTTGTGGGCTTGGAGTGGGTTGAGCTTGGGGTGTGAAGGACATGGTTGCCACAGCTTGGAAGGTGGGTTGAGTCTGATAAGGTGAGACTTGCTGATGGTACAATGTCTGCTGTTGAAAATGAGATTGTTGAGTATAAGGGGTGGGTGCTTGTGTGGGAAGAGCAGGTGATGAGTACTGGTATTGTGTGTAAGGACTTGTAGGAGGAACCAACTGAGCGTCTGTTTGGGTTTGTGGTGGTATGAACTGACTGAATTCAGTTTGGGGAGCTGTCCGTGGTCGCTCAATGCCATGCTGACTTTCTATTCGACTTGGTCTGGTGCTGCTGACCTCACTGTCAGACATGTAATCGCGGTCCTCGGCTACTCCTTGCAGGTAGGCACGCTCTCTCTTTTCTCTCTCCTTCAGTAATGCTTCTTTCCTTCTGTTAATTCCCATTTCTAGATACCGTAGCTTGGCATCAATCTCCTTTTCTTCTTCATCAAGTTCTGCTTGCTTCTTTCTCAGCTTGGCAGACTCCCTTTCCACAAGGTCAAGCTCTCGGTCTATGTCCTGGAGAATCTTGGCTCGAGCCATAGTATTGGTTCTACACATTCTTCTCCTGGACATAGTGCCCATTGTACTATAAGCAGACTGTGTTCCCGTGGATGCCTCCTCAGGAGGGGGATTTGGCAGTGTTCTCTTTACTTTTTTCTGGGTCCCAGAGGTGGTTGCAGTTTGAGAACCTTTAGTCTACAATCAAGTAAACAATGTATAGTATTTTACTATCAAATAAGAAAATAAAGACCAAAAATAAACTGCATGAATTTTACTTGAATAACTGAGTTCACACACAATGTAGTATCATAGCATAGTAAAAGTAAAATTTCAACAATATTTCAAAAGTTGATCAAAAATAAAATCAGTAAAATTTTTCATTGTAAATTAGTTTTTTAAAATCATAATGTTGGACACATTTGAGGAGAGTATTTAACTTAGGGCAAATTTATTTTATGCAAATTTACATTATAGCTTTTTACTTATAAGTACTCTTTGCACAATCATTTTCAATACAAGTTATTAAAAATAACATTGCTTATTTATCTATACTCAGTGTTACTATGTCACTCATCTGAAATGCAACATACATTTGTTGAAGATTTATGTCTAACCTTTTTGTTTCACATTGTACATATCTTGCAATTTCCAAGATTATTTGTATTCCCATGTCCTTCAAATTCTGGTATTTTTTCGAAATTCTATTTTCTTTTGAGTATTTTATCAACCTTGTAAGAGCAAAAATAATTTACTGCAATAAAAGTTTAATGGAGCTAGTTTCAATCAGGTAAAAGAATAGATTTTTAAAATAGCACATAAAGTAATTTTTGTTTTGTTAATTTGACATTAACTTATTTTCTAATATGTAGAAGAAGCCTTGAGAATCATAAAATCAACATAGCCAGAGACATGAAAGATCATTGTATATTTACAATACATTGACGTTACTAAAGTTGTCTGTCTATCAGGGTAATGCTCAAGTTGGAGCTCAGTCTCCTCTATTCTCATTCATGTTCTTTAAAAGATGCCATTTTCCTTTCTCTCTTTAGCAATCAAAGACATAATTCTTACCTGCCCATTAGTCATCAAATATATGACAAAAATGGATGACACATGCGTATATAAGCTTTTAAAAAGAAATGTTATTTTCCTATTTATTCTTATTATAATAATTATAAGTAATTCCTTTTTAATCTGATCATATTTATCTAGACTTCCTTGCTTTTTTGCTTTCAAACATCATTTCTTATTCTTCTTTCATGTTTCTGATCTGATTTCCTACATATATTTTATGAGGTATGGATAATACATATTTTTAAAGCAGCTTTTGCATACATTACTAATTCTTACCCTCATTCAGTCCATTTTATACACATGCACAATGTATATGTATGGAGTTGTTATAAAGGTCAAATGAAACAGCTGTTTTTATATTATGGGTAAAAATTGACTATTACTTCAAAAATATTTCAGTGAGACTCATAGCTTCCTGATGAATTGGCATTTAATATATTTTAAAGATTCCTAAGTTATCAAAGAATGCTTTCCTAGTATTTAGCCTGACAACACAACAGGGAATGAATGTGGAATGACAAGGTATTAGTCAGTGTGATGCAGGGTGGCAATGAATGAAATTTTAGGCTCTCAGGCTAAGAAGACTATCATGGCAAGTTCTGCTCTTTGAGTAGAAATTTATTTTATATGTGAGTGCTTACATGTATGTGTACCATGAACATGTCTGGTGCCCACGGGGCCCAGAAGTGATTGCCAAATATGAAGTTAAGCTTTGTCAATTATACAGATATTCTAATCTCTTATTAAATGACATGAAGTTGTCTTTATAAGAGTGTACCTGTACATCATAGGATTTCGTCATGATCTTTCAACTAGGTATTTAAAGCTTTCTGTGGCAAAAGGTAAACAATGAAACAAACTACTGTAAAGTATGCATGAACCGTGTTTTAATCCTGTAGATACCCATTAACTATTACTTCATAAAAGAAAGAAAAAAAAAAGAAAGACCATGATTGATGTAACTGTCTCAAATGAATAGTACAATAAAGCAAAGCAATCTCACACTTAATTTTCAGCTTCATAATTCAAACAAGTAAATGTTATAAAAAAACTAGTAAATCAAGACATTTTCAATAAATTCATTTTTTCATTCATTCATTCATTCATTCATTCGTCTCATTGGAGCAAAGTTAACTATAAATGTTCTGACCTTGATATAACCATCAGTGAAGCATTCATTCTTTAATCTACTGGATTATTGAGATATAACTTGTATCTTAAAAGTTTCATAAAGACTTCTAAAAATATGAGCATATTTCTCTTTCAAGTAAGTAACAGTTGAGTGTAATGTTCTGATTCTAGGCTGTTATAGTCTAATATGTCAGATAGCAATAACTTTAATCTTGGAAAAGAGTAGGTCATATTCTGAATGTATTAGGTTAGGGACGTTGGGTACTTAATTCTTTACTGTCTAACAAAGAAAACAAAAATTGTTTTCTGGAATAACTTATTTTTATATACTGTTTTGCAGCACTGAGTCAGATTGAGACATTGCTTCTGCCTTGTAGATGAACAATAGCAATGGATGGGTCAGTGTTTATTCGCTTTTTATTCCTTAAACAAAAGATGGGGCTATCCTCTTCGAATATAACTACCTTCAGTGTGTAAATGGAAGAGGATTGATTGCCATTTCTAAATAGAGCATTAACAAAAACTTTTTGAGCTTTTCAACATTGTTTTATATATACATATAAATATATGGAGAGAAAGAGAGAGAGAGAGAGAGAGAGAGAGAGAGAGAGAGCACTGTTGCCACTGATTACATTTATATTGTTGGGAGAACAAAAGTAAGTCATATAAGAAAGATTCACTAGGGATGGAAATGGCAGATCATCTTGAAAATAGACAAGATCATGAACTCCACACAACCCAGGGCAAAAAGCCATATAGGTCCGGCAGCTTAGTATGAGACTGCAGAATATGAAGGTGGAAGCATTATGCTAAGTGAATAAAAAGGTCCCATCTGTTAAGCCTTATGTTTCTTTCATAAACTAGGGACCCAATGCTAAGACATCTGTTTTGTTTTTCACCAGAAATAGGAATGTCCATTAAATTTTGATCTTTATTTTAAATGGATTAGTAGTATTGTCGGTATCTGAGAAACCAAGGTTTTGGGAGTGCATGCCGATTTTATTTTTTTCCGTAAGAATGTCCACGCTTACCACCATGGATGCTGGGCATGCTGTGAAGAGTGAGGATTTTAGTGTTATTATTTCTTAATTGTTTTTTGAAAATCAATATCGAACATTATATAAAAAAGCAAAACATTCAGAATAGATAACAAAAGAAACCCATATAGTAACAAAACTTCTCTTTTCTCTTAAGAAGACTATTATAGCTTGTGGGAAAGGCCCACTGAGATGTCATTCTAGAATGGGAAAAACATACAAATGGATGGTGGAAAAAAGTCCAGAAGGCCATAGATTTTAAACAATGAAGGAAGAAAAGAGAAAGAAAAAATGGCCAGGTTCTTGCAATTACAAATAATGCTGCTATGAACATAGTTGAGCTAATGCTTTTGGGGAGTGAATGTGTGTCTTTAGGGTATATGCCTAAAAGTGGTATGGATGGATCCTTGGGGAGATTGATTCCCAGTTTTCTGAGAAACCGTCATACTGCATTCCAGAGCGGGTGAACAAATTTACACTCCCACATACAATAGAGGAGTGCTCCCTCATTCTGAATCCTCTCCAGCATAGGCTGTCATCTGTGTTTTTAATCTTAGCCCACCTAGATGCCTCTCAACTGAAGAATGGATTAACAAACTGGTTCATCTACACAATGGAATACTACTCAGCAGTAAGAAAAAATGATATCCTAAAATTTGCAGGCAAATGGATGGATTTGAAGAATCTCTTCCTGAGCGAGGTATCACATTATAACATGTTGGATCTGAATTTGGTTTCCAAGAAAGCACATAAACAGATGCTCATGGGCAAGAGCTTATTACCTAAGTACACTGGAAGCAGAGACAAGTGAATCTCTGGACCCCTGGGACTTTCTGGCTAACCATTCTAGATGGCTTAGTAAGGTCTAGGTTCTGCAAGAGAGCTAGTCTTAAAAAGTAAGATGAAGTGCAACTGAGAAGACACCCAAAATTGATGTCTAGCCTATACAAACACACACACACACACACACACACACACACACACACACACGCACGCACGCCTGTCTGGCAGACTCAGGGATGTCAGATATTGTAGAATTATTTGTAACTGATTATATAAAGGATTAATATTTATTAAGGGGTTATATAAACACTCACTGACACAAATTGTATCTTAAGACAATTTTGAAGTGTGGAACTGTCGCACGCCATGCAAAGGAGTTAGACCTCTCTCAGAGAATGCAGGAACAAAATAAGAGGAAAGGAGTCTGGCCATGCCCCAGTTAGGGTCTTCAGATGTCTAACATCTCTAGGCCTCCCTCAATAGCACCTGAATCCCACTATACTACCACATTCTTGGCTAACTCTCAATGTCAATATCTGAGATATTGTAGCAAACTGCCATTATTTCTCTTGAAAGGCATGGTATTATAGTTCTCATTTTATAAACATACAAATAAATACTAATCATGATACGTATACTGTAGCTTGACTTTGCAGGTTTGTTTTCTCTGTTTAAAAGGAAAGATTTCTATGAAATGCTTTTGTTCTTTTACAAAACATAGAGAGTTTATATTAAGTAGTATGAGTCAATGAAAATTGCAGATAAACAAGATATTCTGATAATGTAAAGGTAGAATTGTCTAGAGAAAACATACTCTCTTTTCTGTTGGTCCTTGCAATACACTAGGGGGTTACTTAGAAATGCATATGAAGCATTGGACCCCATGATTAAAGTTTTATTTTCAGTTTGGGAAAAGAAAAAAAATAACATATAACAAATACAGGGTCAAAACAAATGGATACATTTTAAGCAAATGTTTAGTTTCTATGTAGAAGAGAATTTATAAAATACAAGTTTTTAGCAAATAGCAAGGATCATTTGGTTTAACTATGAGCTGGTAATGCAACAGCACCCATGAGCAGAATCAGATAGAGTAAGTTCTTGATATGAGCTTAGAGAGGAGAACTGGAAATAGAAATAAATGTATGGGAACTTATAATGCAAAACTTTGAAATCTGTGTGTCTATGTCATTCTCTTTCAGGCTGTAAAGGCAATGCTGGTTATCACATCAAGGTCAAATTATACAGGAGTATATGAAATTCAGGGTAAACCATCAAAATGTCAGTAGTCAGTAATTGGCTCTGGCTTCTGATATTGTATTACTATCCAATGTAATCAGGATGGCTTTGTCTAAGAAAAAAACGGTCTAGTCTAATTTCCTTCAGTGACCATGCAGCTGTCAGAGCAGATAACACAAAGGCAACAGTTATCATATATCAATGCTTCAGAAGAACATTAATATCTTCTCATGATGGTCCCCAAACTAGGAATGGAAATAGTCACCATGGAGATGAAAAATATTAATATGATCTATTGAGTGCATATGTAGATCATGGCTATTCATGGTCTGGCACACACACACTACACACACTAATTACACATATATAATTATGTAGTTGGATTATGTTACATTGTAGTAAATAATTGTCCTGCCTACTGGTTTAATAAAAATGTTGATTGGCTGAAGACAGTCAGGAAGTTTGGGCAGGGCTACCAGACTAAGAAAACTTTGGGAGCAGGAAGAGCAGAGCAGAGATGCCAGAGAGACACCATGGAAACAGTAGAGCTAAGAAGTTGAAATACTGCTCTGAGAAAAGGTATTAAGCTGCATGGCTAAACAAAATAAGAATCATGGGTTAGTTTAAGAATTGAGAGTCAGAAAGTTATATGCCTGGACTATAGGCCAATCAACATAAAATTAATAAAAGCGTCTGTGTGTTTTGTGGGACTGCAGGTCTGTGGGTCTGAACCACAGGCCGGACAGGCCAGAAACTAAATACAACATAATTAGCCAATGTTTCTTATCCTTCTTACTAATCTATTATTTCTTCTTACTAATCTAGATATTTATCTGCACTGGGTGACTTTTGAACTTTGAAGGATTTATTTATTCCTATGATCTTTATATATCACACATAATATAAAAATTAATGTTGTCATGTATACCAATCAAACAGCCTCTAGCTAATACTTACAGATATTAGGAAATGTTCTCAGGGAGATATCATTGTTTTATTATGATTAAAACTATCTTCTCATGTGGAAAAGGTGACTCTTTGTATCTCTCTCACACTGCTATAATCTGAGTGCAAAGCATATTTTCAAACAAACAAAAATCTGTTTCTAGAATTGTGCCTTGGAAAGACATAGGTGGGATAAACTATTTAAGAAAAAATAAAAAGAGTCTATGTTACAGCAATGATCTGATAAAATAAATAAAGCAAGAATGTACTAGATTATTTTGCTTTGCTATCCATTTGCCCCATAATAGTAAAGTAAGTTCCCCTCTTCTGACCACCTTTCCCCAGAGTGGGCTGCTACAATGTGAAATCCATCGCCCAACACTTAGGTCTTTTTCAAGAATGCCATTTCTTCCTCCTCATCTTCTTCCTCTTCTTCACCTTGTTTGGGCTACAATGTTGACCAGTGAGGCCCTCACCAGGGATTAGCCTGACACAGGGGCTGATCTGCAACTTCCAGGAAGCAACACTGTCAGATAATTAAAGTTTTTGTTCTTTTTAAAATACTTAACATTGGTTATTTTGTTACAGCAACAAGATGCCTCACAAAATCCCTGGGTAACTTTCCACTATTATAGTAACTATGAAAAGTCACAAGAAAGAAACTCAATATGACTGAAAGCTAGATATAGTCTAGATTTTATCAAAGACAGTTTATTACTAAGAGAATAATTAGCTATATAATAAACATGCATTAAAACCCTAATATTATAATTACTTAGTTTACAAGATTAATACTGGATTTACTCAGTGAGATCAGTCGTACAGCTAAATTTCTACTTATAGGAAAATACTTAAATACTATTGAGTTTCTCAAATTCATTATACACTGCACCAGGTTATAATGTCTTACTTTATATACATATATATATTATTCTTATATATAATAATATATATTCTTCACATATATGTGTTATTTAAACTACAGTCCTGCAGCCCATATGAGTGACTGCATCTATGATCAAAATACTAGAAAAGCATTATTAGGATAGTGGAAATATCCTCAAATTATGAAAAAAAATCAGATACTTAGTAAAATCTTGAATGTGTCCTACTGGCAGGGAGTATTTATCCTTTGTGAATGGAAATGACATTGGCTACAGAATAGTTTAATTGCAAGAGTCTAGGGGTAATGATTAAACTAAAATAATAATAATTAGTAATGTGCAAGAAACTAAACTGCAGTATTTTGTTAGTAAAGAGAAAAAAACCAAAGTAATAGACCACATTTAAGAATCTCATAACAAGTTCTTTGTTTCCAGTAGACTGGAAACACACTTAGTATTCCGTCAGTCATCCTTAAGTTTTCCCATGCTGGACCTTGTGTCCCAGTTTGTTCTGCTTTCTTGCTGAAAGTCATTGCTCTTGGGCTGAGCAGCCAAGCAGAAAACGAGTTTCTACCTCATTGGACAGAGTATGAAAGATGCCAGTCTGTGTGACATTTATTGCTTTATACTTTCTGGAAAGTCCCAGAGAGATTAATTTCTTCTTTCTCCAAATCTGTATAAAATACTTTTTAAAGTGTTCTTGGAACTTTTGTTAAGGTGATCTATGTACATCTATGGTTCATAGTTCAAGGGTATATTCCATGATTGTGCAGCATTCAAAGCAGAAGGTGCTTGAAGCATGTATACAAGCATGCTTTGAGGCTGTCTTTAGGAGGACTCTAGAGTGTCAGTCTGATAACTAACATTAACCATCACAATCTATCTTTTTAATTCTCGCTCCACATTCTCTCAAATGTTACTTAGTAAAAATGCTTTCCATTTCACTACCTGTTCAGTAATGCACCATTCTTTATAGATAACAATTAATAGAATTTATATTTTCATTCTCTTTCATAGAAACATCATATTGGGGTTTAAAATCTCATATCTTCATTGAAGTAATCAGCATATGCTATGGCTGTGTCACAATGGTTCCTGTGTGAGAGGCTTGCTTCTTAGTTTGGCATTGAAGAGGTAGTATGGACTTAATGAGTGGGACTAGCGAAAGGTTTAGGTCACTTGGGGATGTATTGCTGGAAAGACTTGTGGAACCGCAGCCTCCCTAGTGTGCTCTCTGTTCAGGTAATCTCTTCATTACGCATGTGTTCCTCACCAAATTGACCGAGTTCATTGCCATGCCTTTGAAGTTTCACAAACAAGATATGAATAAACCTCTTTTCTTCATTAGACTCTTGCTGATTTTGTTATGAATAGAAAGGTAGAGAATATTGAGTAAGACACCATATTTGTAACTAGTACTTTCAGAGATAGATTTAAGAATGGAGAATAATGTTTATGCCTAAATATAAAAAGTTTATGTAATATGCATACTACAAAAGGAGATCAATCTAAAAGCATGTTTCAAGCCTTTAAAAAGGCAATTAATGTTGAGTTTTATTCAACTAAAATTTGTTTATTTATCTTTGTGAAAACAGAACTTATGAGAAAAGGCTAGTTATTTTTAACTAGTATTCTGACTCTCAGGATGTGCAGGACAAATGTTGGTTTCAGTTAAAAGATTTATAATTTAGAATATTACAGTTGAGTAATACATAAAGGTTTTATTTATTTTTTAAATAATGATAAAGTTTTTGTAATGAATAAACATTAATTTCAATATGCTTGTTATATTTATTCTAAATATATAATAAACAAAACAGTATCTTTGCCAATTAAATTCTCTGCCAATGAGAAAACACGTCAAAAAAGGTTAATTCAATCAGTAAAATTTTCTATATTTGTTTTTGTTTTGTTTTGTTTTGTTTTAGTTAGATAGGATCACATATAGTAAAGGCTAGCTGCCAATTTTCTATTTAGCTAAAGTTAGCTTAGAATTCTTGATTGTCCTAAATCTATTTCTCAAGTGCATATATACCTAAGTCCAGTGTGAGCTAGGTTAATCTCTAAACTCTTAGTGGGAAATTATAAAAATTATGTAAGTCACTTAAACTGTTTAAAGAAGGAAAAATAGAATAGGTAAATTAGAACAGTTAAAATGATGCAAAAGAACCAATTGTGAAACAAAACATATTTTACACACAAACATAAACAATGGGACAGACACAGTTCTAGAGTGGAGCAATCAGAAACCTTCAGAAGCAAAAAGAGAAGGTCATAATGTCACTGTGCATGCCTTCCACACACTGTGCTGGAGTCAGAAGGAGGCAGGTTCTGAGGCACCAGTTTTCTCAGTATGTTTTCACTTTATCCAGAGTAGTTATGCCTGATTCAAAATCAAAAAAGGAAAAAAAAGCTGATATAGTGACTTGTCAGCTTGTAATTAAGAGAGGATGGGTCATGGTTTGGAGGATACTGTTCTGAGAAAGAGTAGACACACAACAGATAATCTTTAGTTATTATGAAATAATACATGAGATCATCTTAAAACAATGCATTCTCACAAGTTAACTGATATTATATAAAAGATCTGTTACTTTGCTCAGATATTTTTATATCTTTGGTAATTCTTATCCTTGCTGTCAAAGCACAGAATTTTAATTCCAAAACTATATCAAAGCATATTGTATATTGAATGTTACTAAGAGCTTAATATATAATATTATATTAAATCTCCAACAGAATATTGAGAGAGTAATTTTAACTGTATGTTTCAGTTATCTATAACTTTAGTTACTAACAAAACGTGGTTACAATTACACCAACAATAATAAATAACAGAGATGAACTTAAGTCTATGATTGTTTGACATTTTTGCTCAAATACAATGTGATTTATATAAATTTCAAATTTTAAAATGAGAAAGTAATCTACAACACAAATGTAAACATCAGGATATATGATAAATGCTATTCACATATTAAGAGAATTGCTTATATATGATAAGTAAAATAAATGCCACACTTAGTGGTTCACAGGAAGCCAGTCCTAAATATAAGAGGCAAGTAATGAAAAGTGATCATTAATGTCTTTTAATTTCAGTTTTCTATAACACTAATCTTTGTCTTTTATGCCTTTTGTTTTTTCTAGAAACATAATACATATCTCCTAAATTTCTGAAGGTAGGGTCAAAGAAAATACTCTTCATGAATGAACTGGAGTCATAGAGTTTAAAATAAAGTGACTAAGTATTTGGAATAAAATAATTCTAATTACCAGTCTGTCCACTTAGTAGAAAAGTATTTTCTAAATGTTTACTTGGTGCCATGTTCTGTGTTCATGTAAAGATGAATAGCTCTTGTTTCTTGAAGAATATGCAGCTTAAAAAAATAAATGTTTCACTACAAACTATAATTTAACACAACTCATTTTATAAAGATAGCTTACATTTTGTTCTCAGGGAGTGTAAAATCAATCTCAGTTGACTGATGCACATATTGCAATTGAGAGGCACCTTGTTCAGGAGTCCCAAACATTCAGAGGAACTCCAGGGTCTATAAGAGAAAGCATTCTTGGCAGCAAAATCCACAGACAAAGGTATAGACACATTGATCCACGCATGTCCTTGAATCTACACTGCTGACCGCATAGTGTTCATGCATACAAGGGGAAGAGAAGAGAAGGGCAATCAGACAGTTTAGAATGATTGTGTAAAGAGTCACTGAAGATGCTTTGTACATCTTGTTACACAAAATGTTACACTAATACATATTTATCTGAGAATATCCTTGGAGAATTCTGCCATTACAAATAGTTTATTAACTACTAAATTCAATAAAATATTGATTGGAACTGAATTCCCCAGCTAGTAGAAAATTCAGTTTCTACTTTCTACAAAAGTAGAAACTAAAATAGTTTCTTACTTGAGAATTTCTAATTTTGGTCTGTGGCTAAGAAATTACCTTTCCTAAAACTGGTTATTGAGTTATGTGCTCTCTACCTTACCTACAATTTAAGGATATTGCACAAATATTTTGGTTACTTCTACCATTTCCTTAATGGAATTTCAACATAATGGTCCTGTAAAAACTTCTAGTTATAAAATTCTTGGAGCATGTTCTTTGAGCAGACAGACATTATACAAGGTTCTTATGGTAGAACATATGTCAAAACCAAAAACATATGGAACTCTTAGTCATGACACAGTAGAAAAAAGGAGGTCTGACTAAAACTACGGGATGAAGATTGAAGTGTTCTATATATTTTAAAAAACCCAAGAAACACTTTTCAGATGTTGAAATAATATCACAGAAAATGAGGACAACCCAAGAGTATTGGACTGAAGTTATTGGCAATCACTTTTCTTAGTTCTTGAAGTACTAGTTATTTTGAACACTTCTGTATTTTCACAATATTCTGACATTTGTATACATTATATTAAAATGTATTTGCTTATACAAAAAGCTATTCCTTATGGGAGTGCTATACACATATAGAAACAGTGAGTCAGCTAAAAATGTTGTTCAATAGAGTAACTCCAGTTTCAGGACACAAAGAAAGGCATGGGATGTCATCTGGTATGTTTTGAAAATCAGGGAGTTTCCTGTTTGTCATTCACATTACTTATTCGAAGAGCACTGACTCACTGGAATGATATCACTTACACATGAAAAACCTTCCACTTGAAGTGCAGAATGAATGGGGTTGAAATATAGATAAGGTAGGAGAGGATGCCATTATTCACCAAATTGTCCAAGAGCAAAAGATAATCTGCCTTTAAAGAAGTGGTAGTAAGTGGTTTGATGAAGGACATATATGTGATATTAAAAATTTTATGCTATCTCTTATAATGCTATTTATATAGGGATTATTTCAATTCATAATTTTAGGGCAATTTATATTATCTCCACTCTATGAATGAGAAAAATCAAGCAGAAAAAGGTTTATAAATTTTCTCAAATTCCCAGAGCCTGTATCTGATAGAATTTGAGTAAAAACAAAAAAATTGAAGAGTTATAGAGTAAATCATTCCTAGAGTCATGGTCTTAAGTAGAACATACAAAAGGTAAATAGTTTTCTATTGCCTTGGAACAAGTCACCTCAAAATGTAGTGGCTTAACAAGACACTATTTGATTTTAACTGATTTGAGTTCATTTTTTCCCTGATGTTGTGAGATGGAGCAATAGCAGGGGGAAGAAGCAAGAATTGGTGGTGAAAATTCTTCTTAAATTGGGCTTGATATCAGAACTCAGGGCAGGGCATGGCTTTAGAGACTAGAACAAAATCCTGATGCTAGTACCACCACTTTGTAGACTGCCACGAATCCTTACTGCATTCTAAACCTCATCTTCTACCCACAGGTAAGTGCAGCAACTACCCTCATCAAAGAAGTATCTCTTTACAAGAAATGAAGGCTATTACAGAAAACCCCAAATGGACACAATGCAGAAATCAACAGATTATGGAGAGCCAGGCCCAACAAATACATCTAAACCAAGACTTTTGTAACATCAAGGAAGAAATGGGGGTTTTTATAAGAGCCAGAATATCAACAAAGCAGCTGTAAAACAGTCTCAGGACAGTTTTACATCAGATTCAGAGAAACTGTCTCTCCTATGTTGGGAGCTGCCGCACCTTAAAGATGGCGCTGGCTCCTGTTCCCCGCCTTCTTGATGGCGAATGCTTCTAGTAATAATTAACTCCATCCATGGGATGTGCTGAATTGACTAGCTTGCTTCCGTGTGCGTGGCCCTATGGTGAATGCCCACGCGGCATTAGCTGAGTGAAGGACTTGAGCTTAAAACTGGCTGCACAGGTTGGGAGAAAGGAAGGAAGAACTACTGCAAGGGGCTACTACTGCAAGAAGTATCTGTAACAATAAAGGACCTGGTCAATTACCACAGAAGAATCCTGGTGCTGTGTCTTTTCCTGCTGGACGGGATTGGGCGCGGCACACTCCTAGAAGTGGCTTCAAACCCAAGAACTGAGCAATGACAGTATCAATGGGCAGGGGACACAGTTTGCAGGTCAAACCCCTAGACAATGAACTCTATGAAACTAATGACTACTGAGAAAAGGAAAATAACCCTCTTCCAGGGATAACACCCTTACTGGTATTCAGTAACAAGTGATCACTTTGAACCTATATACACACAAACAACAAAAATAGACTCAACAGTTGTATTTATATATATGTGCATACATACATCCATATATACACATACATACCCATGTATGTAGTATACATATTAAAAAGGTACAGCAACATAATCCATGTATATGTGTGTATATCTATATATATACATACATGCATATATAAAGAAAAAAAGGGCATCTGTTTGAGAATAGGGGCAGGGGAGGGTTTCAAGTGTGAGGGAAGGTGGCTGAGAGGGAATGAGGAGAGAAAGGCACGCGTGAAAATCATATAATTGTGTACTTCAAACATATTTTTAAAATAGAACACAATTCTTACGTGTTCCTCCAGCAAATTACTATTCTTTAAAAAGATGAAAATTGTGTCAGAGTATTTATAGTTCATGAAACAAAGGCAAAAGTTGACCATGACTCCAGTACTTGCAGTCAATATTTGAGTACAGTCATTCAACTAATGTTCATGTAACACAGGCTATTTATCTGCTATTATATCAAGTACTTGGCAAACAAGGGCAAGGTGATACTTGTCATCATCACTGCCATCTTTATGTTAAATCCAAAAGTTGAAAAAATTTAATAGTTTTTCCAAAATAGATATAGCCAGGAAAAGGCACAGCAAGAACTAGAATTACAAACTTGTCGATCCTAAGGCTTCTTTTTAACCTCAAATCTATAGCTATCATCTGCATTAAGAAGTAGCTTGGAAATGGCATAGGCACACATTGGAGAAAGGGGATCATCTAAGGCTTTCTGATGCCACTTATTTCTACAAAAAGCAAAATTCTCCTATTGGAATTACTTTTTCAAAATGAGATATAATACTTTCCTGTCTGGGGCTGGGAAAATGGACGAGCAGGCAAAGACAGAACCTGGAAATCCAAGTTCCATGCCTGGGGCCCATGTGTTATTGTTCTTGTTTTATGTTAATATTTTAGATGGATCTTTAGTACTTTTGTTGATAAAAATTGTTCTATAATTCTTTTATTTTCCAGCTTAGAGTTTTTAGAGAAATATTTCAAATGTTCTCACTTGGTTACTCCCAGGTGATAAGGGATTCATAGAAATAGCTTGGTCTGGGGAGAGATACAAGCTCTCAGTTCCTGACCAAGCTCCAATCTTCATCATAGGCTCCTGGGAGCATGACTGAGGTCACAGTGTCTTGACCTTTGAGAAAGATCAAGGTTATGTCCACATTTAAAAAATATTCCTGCTATATAAGTAAATATTCTCTATATGATCAGAAAGCCCTAGTGCATTTTTAAATGTTGACATTCTATCACCAAGTTTCAACAAATGTACAAAAATAAATATACAATGGTTTGCACAAACTGTGCATTCAGAAGTCTGTATTTTCTGGATTTGCCAAATTAAGCAGAAGATTAAATGCCCCTTGCTTTATGTACTGTTCTTCTTAAGTGATGGAACTGTTCCTTAGAAACTTGAAAATCAGCTCCTGTTCAAACTGTAAACATGAACAGTATGGATTTTATGTGAAGGCAGATTCATGTACTTAAGAGAAATAGAGTATTATTTGCTTAGATTAGCACTTGTGCATTCTGTCTCAGTACCTATATAAAATAACTACATACATTCACCTTATTTCCTAATTAACTGACATTTTTAGAAGTTATCTATTATGTTACTTGTCTTTATTCATTAATATTAAAATATGGCTTTTATAAACTATTTTTATTAAATGATCCAAATAAAACCTAATCACAAGCCTTGAATAATTTCTCCAAATGAGAATATGAATACAAATGCCAAGAAATATTTAAAATAATGTTCATCATTAATTACTAGGAAAATCAAAATCATGACTACATAGAGTTCATACTTATTAGGATTGCTACTTTTCTTTATTAAAGGATGGTATTACATATTAGCAAGGAGATAGGAGCATAGTAATGCTCATACATTGCACATAGGAATGTAAAAGTTATAATGAAAGAGTTTAACAATTACTCAAAGCATAATACATGTAATTACTGTAAGGTTTATCACTTGTGCTCCTAAGTACATATCCAAAGAATCAAAGCAGGCACTTTAACAAATACATATGCATTCATACTCATGCCAGCATTGGTCTAGAAAGACCAATATGTCCCTCAATAGATGGAGGGTAAAACAAATTGGAGAGTATATGGTACTATGGATTTCTAGAGCAAAAAACAAACAAACAAACAAAACTACTCATACATGCTAAAAAGTGTGTGAATGCTGGAAATATTAAGATAAAAGTAGCCAGGTACACAAATCCACATATATATGATTCCATCTATATATACACCCAGAGGAGTTGGATCTACACAGACAGAAAACACTGGTGGATGACAGAGGGGGAAGGAAAAGGGAATGGCAAGTCCATTTTGATGTTTTGATGAGGAAAAATGTTTCATACTAAAAACCAACCAGATTTTTTTTTTTTACTTTTAAGTGATTAATTTGATATAACTTTCACATTAATTTCAAAAAGCTATTCTTAGAAATTATTTTTACTTCCTAATATCTCATAGAAGAACAAGAGTTGCTTACATTTTAAATCCCTTTTATGTCTTAACTTATACTGGGATTATGTTATTACATATAATTGTCCCGCCTACTAGTTTAATAAAAAGCTGATTGGTCAGAGGCAGACAGGAAGTGTGGGTAGGACTACCAGACTGAGAAATTCTGGGAACAGGAAGAACAGAGCAGAGATGCTACAAAGATGGCAAAGAGAGACAAATAAGTTACTAGCAGAAGCGGAGGAAAGAAGCTGAAATGCTGCTCTTAAGAAAAGGTATTGAGCTGCATGACTGAACAGGATACGAATCATGGGTTGAGTTAAGATAAAGGAATTAGCAAGATATATGCCTGGGCCCTAGGCTGATCAGCATAAAATTAATGTAAGCATCTGTGTGTCTCTGCGGAACTGCAGGACTGCCGGACTGCTGGACTGCCGGTCAAACCTCTGAGGTAGGCCCAAAAGTCAGGGCCAGAGACCTAATACAACATGAACTTCTTTTTGATGCTTTATTGCAACTAAATGTTAATTTCAAATTTCTTGGTAGTGGCTAGCTAGCAGCACCAAAATGACAGGATTTCCCTTGAAAAATGTAGAAACTAAAGTCCCTCCACTTAGAAGCCTGGAACTATTTTCGGAGTTGAGAAGTTTCTAGTCCTCCATCCTGAGAAGTTTCCAACCCCCAAGGCTAAGCACCCAAGGCCAAATGCCCAAGGTCCTGAGTAATCAGAGGGCATTCTGGCCCAGCCAGCAGGTCTTCTCTCCCCATCCTAAGACAATCAGCCAGCAGCTGCCCACATGACAGCGATAGTAAAGAAACTTTGTCTGAGCCCTCACTCCTCAGACTGATAACAGCATCCCTATGATCTTTGTTTGATCTTTGCTTTTTAAAAAGGCTTGCTTTTGGGTAGGCAGCTCAGTTCAGTTCCCCACTAGCAGTATCCGAGCTCAGTTATACAACTGCAGTAAACCTTGCTTTGCATTTGCATTCAGAGAGTAGCTGTGATTCTGGAGATTTTTCTGGGGGTCGCTGAGGCTGAGCAAAACATAAACACATTCTGAGCTGAGGTGTGTAGCTTAGTGGCAGAACAAATGGTCAGAACAGGCAAGGCTCTGGGCTTGCTTCCCAGAACTGTTAAAAATACCCCTCAAACCAAAGAACCAGTGACACCCCCCCCCCCATACAGTCTATTTTGGTGTGTGAAATAGTCATCTCCTGTAGCTATAACTTAAAAATTTACCTAATCATCTGTATAATAGAATATAAAACCCTGTATATAGGTTGATCAATTCCCTTGACTATTCAAAACACTTACAGTGCTAAGAATATTGTACAAATGTTTCTCTTATGAGTGTTTATTCTTGATATGCATTTGGAAACTTTCTTTAACTTTGGCAATAGCATTCCACTGCACATTTTACATAATCAATGGCTAATGAAATGGAGAAACACAATTTTCCTATTTTTATAAATTTGACAATTGTAGCCAAAAGCAGGTTCTATTTCAGTTCTATTTAGAGGTAGCATTGTCTCATCTGCATTAATTAATCAAAGCCACTCAAATTTTATCTCTATGTTTTATAGTCCAGGATTTATTCATTGAAGAACATATCACAGTATGAATGGGAATTTACTGGAATAAAAGGGCTTTGCTCTATGAGCTTAAGATAACGAAACACTCTCTTTCATTTTAATCATATAAATATAGGATTTTACCTGGTAGAGGAGCCCACCCAAGTTTATTCTAATCTCCTGGCATAAATATATCCTAGGTAGGGCTGTTTCAAGGGTGTGAAGTTTTAATAGTTGTGGCTTTGGCAGCCACATAAATCACCATGAAGCAAAGGTTGTACATACAAAAGTAAAAATTTCTGTCTTTAAAGTACTACAAAAATTTGGAATAGAATAATGTATCAAGAATCAATACATAAATGATTAATTTCCTTTAATCATTACAATTATTCTGTGATCCCCACACCCAGACAGCAGAGATGGGAAGATTACTAAGAGTCTGAGACCAGTGTGGACTAGCTAGTGAGTTCCAGGCCAACCAGCACTATGTACTAAAATATTTTATTTTAAGTTTAAAACATGTTTTAATTTATCTCTCTCTGTGTAAGTGAATGCATTCCCTACCTTGACAGATTGACTATACCCTAAAATGTGAGCCAAATTAAACTCTTTAAGTTGCAGACAGTTATTATTTTCTCATTTTTAAATAGTTTAACTTTTACAGAGTGCTGTCATCTAGAAATACTGAATACCATTTGTGGGTATCTAATGTGACTTTCTTCAAGGTAAAAAATATTATACACCATCTGACTATATTTATTTATTGAAAAATAAGCTAAATCATCTCTGTGGAAAATCTGAAGAAAGCATAAAACTAATAAAATTTCTAAAACAATAACTTGGATGAAGAAATAAAAGGAAATATGAAAACTGAAAAGCATCTCTTACCTTTTGCCCACAATCATTCTTTCATATTTAGGGATGTTAACTTAGCATGACCCATCAGTGATTTATTCTACAGAAAGCTGCTGCAATGATTCCAAAGTTTTCATGACATATCTATGTACTGTCACTTATATTTAAATATACTTAATTCTACTTTACAGATGATAAAATGTAATTCTTTACTGAATGTGAAGTGTAAGATCTGTGGCTAAAGTGTTTTCCAAGCATCAGCACATTAGCAATATGAAGAATGATGCAGTAACTGAATATCAAAAGGATCAAGAACTGTAATACAAGTTTAAAGTGACATTGCATTACACAGGTGTGACAAAGACATTCTGTGTTCAGGTTGTTATAATTCCAAACCACAAAGTCATAGGGAACTCTCTTATTTGGTGTTTCTGCCTCACTGATTATTCATTGTCCAAGAATATAACTATGAAACAACATAAAAAAATGTGAGATGGGGTTTTATTTGCTCATGTGTTTGTTAATTTATATTGTATAATATAAATGTGAATGTGTATGGACTCATGCATCACAGTGGGCAGGTGGAGGCCAAATATCAATGTGAGGGAAGTAGTTTTCTCCTTCTATCATGAATGTCCACAGTACCTTATTCTCTGACCATCTCACCAGCTCCAATAAATTTTTTTAACCTACATGTTTGAAATTGATGAAATATTTTTTCTTCATAAATTTAACTCACATGAAACAGTGCCCCTAAACCATAAGTCCTGCTGTAAAGTCATGGTGATAGACCATATTTCAAATGTCTTTGGGATGATTTTATCCTTATGAGACAATACAACTTACAATTGATTTGTGTCTCTTCAGTTAGGGTCAACAAGTACTTTACAAATTAGAAGATGAAGTTCACATAATTGGAAAATCATCTCTATTTTTCTGTTATTGTAAGTTTTTAAATTTGCTTTCAGCTCCCAATTCTACACAGAAATAAACATAAATAATTCAATAATAAGTTTTACAATAGACAAACTATGAAATATGAGCCTTTTGTGTATTTCTATAAGTATTCTAGGTAAGTGATTCCTGTCACACATGACAAACTTGTTGAAACTTTCAATAAAGATGAATTTCCTGAATACAATATTGAGATGATTTTTGTTAGAACAATTTTGGACCCTGATAACTATATCACACTGAAGAAACTCATGCACATTTTTCCAGTGCAGTGAAAAAGTAAATTGTCATAGTGGATTGTTTAGGAGATATTAACAACTTCACACTCTTCATTAGCACATCAAGCAGTGTTTTCAGATCAAGGCTCAAATGAAGAAATCAATATCCAAGTGACCTCTAAGCAAATCCTGCAAGTAGGATAAGGGTTGTTACAAAACAATGGGACATGCCTACTTGGGTCAGCAGAAATTAAATTGAATTTTTATCCAGCCTCAAAAAAATGATTTAGGCATGTGAGAAAAATAACTTATCAGAAAGAATTTCTATTTCCTTAAATAATAAATAGCAACTAAATAGTTAGCCATTTAATTGGTAAAAGATCAGCTTCAAATATACGTGTCTTATCCAGGAATCAGTCTCTGGTCTTTGCTGTTATCCACAATAAATAAATAAATAAATAAATAAATAAATAAATAAATAAATAAATAAATAAGTTTTTATTTGATATATAATTAAATGTCATCTTTGGTTTTTTTTTTTTCTATGAGGATATGATCAGGGTTAACAATTT
Organism: Sigmodon hispidus; assembly: GCA_004025045.1. Taxonomy (NCBI): domain Eukaryota; kingdom Metazoa; phylum Chordata; class Mammalia; order Rodentia; family Cricetidae; genus Sigmodon; species Sigmodon hispidus. The sequence continues at coordinate 32,474 of PVIH01002497.1, read as the reverse complement.
CTTATACTATTTTCAAGAATGTTCCTGGCTTGGTGGTACATCTCTTTAATTCCAGAATTCTGGAGGCAAGGCAGGTGGACCTCTGTGAGTTTCAGGCCAGCCTGGTCTACATAATGAGTTCCACAGGACAGCAAGGGCTACACATTAGGATTGTTATTTTTATCAACTGTTTTGATTTGGATCTTTCACAACTCATTCTTAATATGAAATCAAGATAAATAAAAGCTCTTCTGCTATTTATTGTTGAACTAACTTATGTCAATATATTTAACCAGTTCCTTTAAGACTCTGTATAGCTTACAAACCTATTCTCAGCATCCTTAACTCAGACTTTAATTATAACCCCAGACATCATCATAAGAAAGAAAGTTTGTTAAATAGTTACAAAATCTTACAATAGTAAAATTGATGTTAGGTAGGTATAGTAATTCAAAAGATATACACCTTGAGAATACTGAAAAAAAAAATTGGTTAGAAGATGACATCTGCCACCTGAACCCAGGCCCTGAGATGGCCACTCCACTTCAGCTAAAATCACAACCCACCCAGAACACAGAACATGAATGGCATAATAACAACGGGGGAACAGCTAAGTCCTTTGGTCCTGGGCACATGGCTGAGAGGTAAGAGACTCGACTTCTGTGGGGAACACAGTCTGCCCAGACCACGGATGGTACAATAGCAGCAGGGAAGCAGAAGAGTCCCTAGGAGCACAGCTGAGAAGTCAGAGGTCAGATGGTGACTTCTACAACCTGAACCCAGGCCCTGAGATGGCTTCCTGGCTTCAGCACAGAGCACAACCTGCCCAGAACACGGCTGGCATAATAGCAGCAGGGGAACAGCCAAGGCCCTGGGCACACAGCTGAGAGGTGAGAGGTCAAGAGGTGACAACTGGCATCATAGCACTGTGACCTCATAAGAGCAGCCCACCCTCTGAACACATAGCTGATTAAAAAACTTCAGACCACAACTCGCTAAGAGCCGACCAAGAACTAACCAAGAGTGAATTGGGGAAACAATGGGCAGACAGCAGTGCAAGAATACATACAAGGCACTACCAGAAGAAGCAATTTGTTCTATAGTTTCAAGACCTGAACATAACAACAAAGAGGGAACAGAAGGAAATGACCTTAAAAACAGCTTTAAAAAACTAATAGAAGCCTTAAAATAGGATATAAATAACTCCCTTAAAGAAATAAAACAAAATACAAACAGAAAATTAGAAGAGATGAGCAAAGCCCTGAAAGAAAATAAAGAAAACCAAGAAAGAAAAAAAAAAGCAAACAAGTGAAAGAAATTTATCAAGAATTAAAAATTGAAATAGAAGCAATAAAGGAGGCACAAAACTATAAATAGAAAATCAGAGAAAAAGACCCAGAACCACAGACTCAAGCATAACCAACAGAATCCAAGAGATGGAAGAGAGAATCTCTGGGATGGAAAATAGTGGTAATAGATACATCAGTTAAAGAAAACACTAAAACCAAAAAGTCATAACACAAAATGTCCATGAAATTGGGGACGCCATGAAAAAGCCAAACCTGAGAATAATTGGAATTGAGGAAGAATACCAGCTCAAAGGCACAGAAAATATATTCAACAACGTATAGAAGAAAACTTCCCCAACCTAAAAAAGGAAATGCCTATAAAGATACAGGAAGCCTACAGAACACCAAATAGAATAGACCCCCCCACACACACACAAACGTCTGCTCTCCATACAATAATCAAGCCACTAAACCTACAGAACAAAGAGAAAATACTAAGAGCAGCAAAGGAAAATGTCAAATCACCTATAAAGGCAGACCCATCAAAGTAACACCCGAATATTCAATGGAAAAAAATGAAAGCTAGAAGGTCCTGGTCAGACATTATACAGACACTAAAAGTGCATGGATGCCAACTTAGACTACTGTACCCAGCAAAACTATTAATCAACATAGATGGAGTAAACAAGATATTTCATGACATAACCAGATTTAAACAGTACCTAACCATAAATCATGCCCTAGAGGGAAAACTTCAACCTAAGGAGACCAGAAACACCCATGTAACCACAGACAATTGATAAGCCCACAGAAGAACCCCGACCCTGAAAAAAAAGGAAATATAAACTACTACCAAAAATGATGGGAAATTTTGATCATTGGTCATTAATATCCCTTAATATCAATGGACTCAGTTCTCTTATGAAAAGACACACCCTTGCATGATGAATACAAACAAAACAAAACAAAACAAAAAAAATCCTTTGCTGCATACAAGAAACACACCTCAACTTTAAAGACAGACACAGGCTCAGAGTAAAAGATCTTCCAATCAAATGGCCTTAAGAAACAAGCTGGTTTGGCCATTCTAAGATCTAACAAAATAGACTTTAAACTAAAATCAATAAAAAGAGACCAGGAAGGTCACTATTCATCTCAGGAAAAATTCACCAAGATGAAATTTCAATCCTGAATATCTGTTCCCCTAACATGAGGGCACCTACATATGTAAAAGAAACACTTCTAAAGCTTAAACCCATATCAAGCCTGACACTATGGAGATTTCAATACCCCACTTTCACCCTTGGATAGGTCAACCAGATAGAAACTAAACAGAGAAATAAAGGACCTAGCAGAGCTTATGACCCAAATGGACTTTGCAGATATATACTGAAACCTCCACTCAAACAAAAAAGAATATACATATTTCTCAGCACCCCATGGAACTTTCTTTAAAACTGACCACATACTAGGTCATAAAGCAAACATCAACAGGTACCAAAAAATAGGTATAACTCCTTGTACCATTTCAGATCACAGTGGTCTAAAGTTAGAGTTCAGCAACATCAAGAATCAGAAAAGGCCTACCAACTCATGGAAACTAAACATCACTCAGCTGAACCATCTCTGGGTCAAAAAGAAATTAAGAAAAAAATCAAAGACTTCCTAGAATTTAGCAAAATGAATCCACAACATACCTAAACCTATGGGATACAATGAAAGCAATCTTAAGAGGAAAATGCATCGCACTAGATGCCTACATGAAAAGACTAGAGAAATCCCACACAAGAGAACTATCAGCACAGCTAAAAGTCCTAGAACAATTAGAAGAAAACTCACCTAGAAGGAATAGACAGCAGGAAATAATCAAACTTAGAGCTGAAAGCAGCACAATTAAAACAAAAAGAACAATACAAAAAAAAAATCAATGAATTAAAGAGTTGGTTGTTTGAGAAAGTCAACAAGATAGATAAACCCTCATCCAAAGTAACCAAAAAGCAGAGAGTATCCAAATCAACAAAATCAGTAGTGAAAACGGGGATATAACAACATAACCCCCAGGAAATCCAGAGAATTATCAGGTCATACGTTGAAAAGTCCCTACTCACCAAAAATGCGAAACCTAAAAGAAATAGACAGCTTTCGGGACAGGTACCATTTACCAAAATTAAATCAAGATCAGATTAAAGACCTAAACACTCCTATAACACCAAAGAAAATTAAAGCTGTCATTAAAAGTCTCCTAAATAAAAAAAAAGCCCAGGCCCAGATAGTTTCAGTGCAGAGTTCTACAAGACATTCAAAGTAGAGCTAATACCAATGCTTCTCAAACTGTTCCATCCAGCAGAAACCAAAGGAATATTGCCAAACTCTTTTTTTATGAGGCCATAATAGCCGTGATACCCAAGCCACTCAAAGACACAACAAAGAAAAAAAAATTACAGACCAATTTTCCTCATGAACATTGATGCAAAAAAGTTCTGGCAAACTGATCCAACAACATATAAAAAAAAGTTATTTAACATGATCAAGTAGGCTTCATCCCAGAAATGGAGGGATGATTCAACATACAGAAAACTGCAAATGTCATCCATCATATAAACAAATTGAAGGAAAACTACATAATCATTTCCTTAGATGCTAAAAATCTTCTGAAAAAATCCAACACTCCTTTATGATAAAAGTCCTGGAGAGATCAGGAATACAGGGAAAATACCTAATTATAATGAAGGCAATTTACAAAAAGCCGAGGACCAACATGAAACTAAATGAAGAAAAATGCAAATCAATCCCACTAAAATCAAGAACTAGATAAGGCTGCCTCCACTCACCTTATCTATTCAACATAGTTCTCGAAGTTTTAGCTAAATCAATAAGAAAACAAAAGGAGATTAAAGGGATACAAATTAGAAAAGAAGTCCAACTATCTCTATTTGCAGATGACATGACTGTATACATAATTGACCCACAAAATTATACCAGGGAACTTCTACAGCTGATAATCACCTTCAGCAATATAGCAGGATACAAGATTAACTCAAAGACATCAGTAGTCCTCTTATACACTAAAGATAAAAGGGCTGAGAAAGAAATAAAGGAACCTCACCTTTTATAATAGTTGCAATTAGATTAAATATCATGGTGTAACTATAACCAAAGAAGTATCAGATCTGTTTAACAAGAATTTTAAATCTCTGAAGAAATTGAAGAGGATATAAGAAAATGGAAAGTTCTCCCACGTTCCTGGATAGGTAGGATCAACATAGTGAAAGTGGTAATCTTACCAAAAGCAATCTACAGATTCGATGCAATTTCCATCAAAATCCCAACACAATTTTCTATAAACCTTTAAATAATAATACTCAATTTTATTTGGAATAACAGGAAAGCCAGGATTGCCAAAACAATTTTGCTGAACAAAAGAACCTCAGGAGGCATCACCATCCCCAACTTCAAATTATACTATAGAACTACAGTAATAAAAACAGCTTGGTACTAGCATAAAAACAGGCTTGTTGATCAATGGAAAAGAATTGAAAACCCTGACATTCACCCACACACCTATGAACACCTGATATTTGACAAAAAGACCAAAAATATAAAATGGAAGAAAGATAGTATCTTCAACAATTGGTGTTCGCATAACTGGATGGTAGTGTGTAGAAAAATGGAAATAGATTCAAACCTATCACCTTGCACAAAACTGAAATCCAAGTGGATCAAAGACCTCAACATAAACCCAGCCACATTGAACCTGACTGAAAAGAAAGTGGGAAATACCATCCAACCCATTGGCACTGGTGACCACTTTTTAAATATAATACCAGTAGTGCAGACACTAAGAACACCAACCAATAAGTGGGACCTCTTGAAACTGAGAAGCTTTTGTAAGGCTAAGGACACAGTCAATAAGACAAAACTATAGAATGGAAAAGATTTTCACCAACCCTACAAATGACAGAGGATTGATCTCTAAAATATATAGAGAACTCAAGAAACTAGAGCCCAAAATCCTTAATAACTCAATTAAAAATGGGGTTCAGAATTAAAAACAGAATTCTCAGAAGAAGAATTAAAAATGGCTGAAAGGCACATGAAAAAGTGCTCAGAGAAATGCAAATCAAAACAACTTTTAGATACCATCTTACGCCTGTCAGAATGGCTAAGATTAAAAACACAGATGACAGCCTATGCTGGAAAGGATGCACAGCGAGAGGAACACTCCTCCATTGTTGGTGGGAGTGTAAACTTGTTCAGCCACTCTGGAATGAAGTATGGTGGTTTCTCAGAAAACTGGGAATCAATCTCCCCAAGGATCCAGCAAATACCACTTTTAGGCATATACCCTAAAGACATACATTTGCACCCTAAAAGCATTAGCTCATCTATGTTCATAGCAGCATTATTCGTAATAGCAAGAAACTGGGAACAACCTAGACGTCCCTCAACTGAAGAATGGATTAACAAACTGTGGTACATCTACACAATGGAGTACTACTCAGCAGTAAGAAAACATGATATCCTAAAATTTGCAGGCAAATGAATGGATATGGAGAATATCCTCCTGAGCGAGGTCTCACAATCACAGAAAGAGAAGCAGGGGATGTACTCACTTATTAGTGGACTTTAAAAAAAAAAAAAATGAAAGAGATGTCAATGTACACAAGAACTCAAGGCTAGAACCTAGTAAATGACACAGTGCCTCACTTCTGCATTGATGGCCTCTGGCAGGGGTGTGGGTGAGGAAAGACTTGTTTTCTTTAAGGGTCTGGCCACAGGGAGTTTAATTATGCTCCAGTAAGTAAATGAGCAGTATGAATGGGCTTTTTTTTTTTTTTGTAAATGGGAGTTCATAGGAGTGGGCATGAATATGAGAGGTCTGATAACTGAGTTTGATGGGGTGCATTAAAAAAACACCAAATAAGAAATATATACATATAAAAATTCAGCACCTATAGAAATCAAGTGATTTGTATATTTGAACTATTGCAATAGCATAGAAAAGCATATTAAGCCATAGGTGTATGGGTGAATATTCTCTATATGTGTGTAAACTAAAACAATATATACATATACAAATGTATATTATGATATTCAATATGACAAGAAAATACCAGAAAATAAGTGGAACATACTATTCTTTACCTGTAACCTATGTCTGAAATATATTCACGCTTCCCCCAAATTTTATATTATTATCAGCATAATTGCTATTTTGTTGTTCTTATAATAGCTAATGCTGTATATCTTTAAGTCGTAATAAGTATTAATTATTAGAAATAGATACACAAACATGTACTTTTATTTGTGTATGAGAGTTTTGGAAGAATTATGTTTGAGAGAATGTGTGTCTATGTAGCTTTATCAAAGAGGTGATTATCACCCTTACAACAAGTTGTTGATAAAATCATATTATAAAAGACTTTGGAAGCTAATTAATGTTGAGTCATGCCTTATATTAGTAAATTACATCAATGACAATCAGATCTCAGTTGAGGAGGGCCCCTCATTTCCCTTAAAGTGGCAAGTCAAAATAGCCACTGTTGCATTTTGGCTGAGGTTTTTCACTGATTATTAGCAAGAATATGAATCTGTTTCTTAGATGCATTCTAACTTTTGTATTTTGAAATATGAATTTCTGGAGAAGATAAAAAAATGGCCTTTTCTTCAGTATTCTGAAATTGGTTTTGATTTAATCCTTCAATATTGATTATAATAACTTGCAATATTATTGAACAAACAATAAACTGATATTTGTATTTATGCATTCATTTGTCTTAGTTGATTTTATCCTAAGACTTGATAATACTTTGCTAATTATTAATGACTTTTGGTCATTTTACTCCTATATTTTGAAAAACACTAATATACTGCTGTCTATTTTAATTTTAACATTTAACCCCAACAAATATGTGAACAATATAAGAAATAAAGATCAGACCTAGAAAAGATGGTGTTTTTAGTATTTGCAAACATATTTTTCAGATTTTCTTACATAATACTATTATAAATATGATTTCATCAAAATCAATTTTAGTAAACCAATTTTTATCTTGCTTTATCTTAAAAGTTAGGGCAGTAAGCCATGATTAAAATCTTCAAGTCCCTCTTATTAATTACTTCTTAAATCTTTATACTTTGAAAGAATATAAAAATAAAATTTTCATAAAAACAAAATTTCAACATTTTGGGCTATGGATATTACTCACAGAAATAGACATTGAAGGGTTTCAAAAATTTTAAAAATAGCTATACAGCAATCAGTGAAGCAAAATATATTCTTGTAACATTCAGCTTGTAATTTGCATCTGCTTTTCTAAATGATCCTGGTTTACTCTAGATAAAAATAATTTTAATAAAGATTCTTTCTGCTAAGACTGGGAATAAGATCAAACAGTTTTAATACCTTTTGTTTCTATGACTATGGAGAAGTGATAACATGTTCAGCAATAGCCCATTTCCATGCAAAAATTATTATGCATTATTATTGTTGAATGATTAGTTTTCTGAAATGCATCATCTTTTTGACAGAGAAATCTTTAAAGATTTTCTGTTCTTCAGGGCATGTGACTCTTTGAATAGATTCAGATCTTTCTATCTGGAGGCAAGTTCTTTGACTTTACACTTCTTTCTTGTAGCTTGAGAATGTCACCTTCTCCCCTGACATAGTGAATTAACATTCTTTCCTGGAGCTATGGATTACCTGTTTAGTGATGCAAATCAGTCTCCCTGCGAAAGAGAAAGGACACAGAGAACATAGTTTGTTTCCTGTGAACTATAAAATCCTCATGGACCTGAAGCTACAGATACTGAACAAATACATGTTTTAAACGTGTTTTGAAATAAATTCTGTCAAATTCCAATGTTACGCATCCAGAGGGTAAAAAACTAAACAGGATAAAATGAAATTTAATAACAGAACATTGAATTTGGCAAGCTTAGTAAGTGGGTGAATATTGGCTTGTTTATTTTAGGCTTAGCTTTTGTTTTTTTTGTTTTAGTGGGCATTAAATTTTTGTGAAGCTCTCCAAAATGGAAACAGCTTGATAACAAGGAAGACCATTAAACATTTTTTGGGGGTTTAGGCATTTATCTGTGTATTATATAAAATTGTGAACATAGTGAAGAAAAAAATCCTTGCTTCTGAATAAAATTTGAATTTATATTCTTCTAGATAAAATTATTATGTCATATAATATGTATAGTCCATAAGATAATAGACAATATTTCAGATGTATTATGTGTAAAATTTAGGGGTGAAAGTGAGACTTCAGGTTCTAAGTGTATATAAGAAAATTAGGCAGGACGGCCTCTGTTGAACATAGTTAGAGGGAAAACCCATCAAGTAGAGGTGAATTATACAAAGATCTGGGAGAAATGCAGAAGGGGAACCTGGATTGGGATTATAGATGATGTGGACAGAGCCAATAACAGCAAGCTGGAGGTTTGAGCAGAGCAAGGAGTGGGAAGCATGTGGGAACAACAGAGGATGTTATGAGACAAGCAGACTTTATGAAATAAAGGGCATCATGAAGAGAAGACCCACAGAGAGGGCTGACTGGAGCTATTCGGAGCCCACTGAATCAGCAACATTATATAATGTTTTATAATTTAATGGATATTAGTGCAAAGGTTCATTTTTGAAAACATAAGACTTCTATTAGCAAGAAAATACATTATGATTGTTATATTCATTTAACAAGGATCTTTATATTTCTATCTGAGGAACCTGCAGGGAAAGGAATTAAAACGACTGTCAAACAGACTGGGCAGTTTGTAGAGCCTCTTGCAGTGATATTAGACTATGTTCTTGGTGCATGAACTGACATCTTTTTTTTTTCCTTCTTTATTTTGCATTTATCAAAAAAACAGTAAAAAGAATCTAAAAATGCGGAAGAGTTAGCAATAACTATACAGAGGATAAGAATCATAAGCATGGCTTATCAAGAGTGGAAATGCAAATAAGATTGCTACACATATATTTTCTTTGTGTTCAGCTTTCCCTCTGAATTTTTTTTTTTCCATCCCTGTATATCCTTATTCAAGGTCTCTTCCCCCTCCCACCACATCTGGTCATTTTTCTTCTCTGCAACTCCCATCCCCTCCCTTGGCAGGGAGCAGTCAGTCCTATGGTCCCACTGGCCCAATAATGTTTGGATCAGTCTTCACTCCTGGCCAAATCCAGTTTTGTCCCCCCTCCCTCAAGAGTGAGTCAGGTGTTCCTATGGTTAGACTGGGGTTTGAAGGGTCAGTCCAGGGTGTTTCTGATACCAAGCTGTTCAGTAGTTGTGATTTGCTGCTTGGGCATGTTTGGCTTTTTTTCTTGTTTGTTTGTTTAGAGACCACTAGTGAGTGAGTACATCCCCTGCTTATCTCTCTGAGTTTGTGATACTTCGCTCAGGAGGATATTCTCCAAATCCATCCATTTGCCTGTGAATTTTAGGATATCATTTTTTTCTTACTGCTGAGTAGTATTCCATTGTGTAGATGT
>PVIH01002497.1:0-14330 GCA_004025045.1 Sigmodon hispidus | reverse complement strand
TTTCAGGTAAGCTAATTTTTGTTAGTTCAGCCTCAAGCTCTTCCCTTTTATCTTTGTAAGCATCCAAAACTTCTAGAATCATTCCATCTCCAGTTTCTTTCTTGCCTTTTATTGGATCTTTTTGAGATATGAGTAAGTCAGTGGACATGGTGTCAGCTTGTGGTCTGCTGTCAGCTTTAGTACCAGTGGATTCTGTGGCAGAAGGTGCTATACTAGAGAAGGAAATTCCCATACGATCTGCACCAGTTCTACTTTCTGGTGTGATGGTCTGATCTAAAGATACACTTATGTCTTCTGGGTAGTCTATAATGCTGCCTGGAAAATAAGTTGATGAAGAAATTTCCTCCGAGTCTTCAAATTTAGTTATTACATCTGTTGGCTCTGTATAAGCAGTGGCTAGGCTATCCAGGGTAGTGACGGGTGAGGAGCTATCTGTGGTGCACACGGAAGAAATGGATGATGTGAGAGAAGGTGTGTCCGAGGGTGGGACAGATGCTGCGCTTTCCGAAGGCTCAGAGTAGGTCAATATCAGCGATTCATGGGCAATTATCTCTTGGATTTCTCTTGTATAATCAGTCACATATTCATCCTCAAGTTCTTCTGCTGAAAAATGTTGGGTTATCTTAACATCTGGGATAGAGAGAGTTGCACTGCTGGTTGAGTCTGTAAGAGATGCCCCAGAAAGGATACTTGATGTCAGAGATGCATCTTGTACCCTATCAAAATCCATAGTGGACTCTTCCATGTCATCCCTGATGGTGGTCTGTGTGGGACTGGATCCATCTGTTACCTGCATCTGTTGCCGCCTCATGAGTTCCTCGTAGGCAGTGTCAGCATCTAATAATTTCTTTTCTTCACTGGTGGAAGTTACCATGGTTCCCAGGTCCACTATCTCATGGCTTTCTGGAATGATGTATGAGCTTGAAACTATGTCTTCTTGAGGCACAACAGAATGTAAGCTTTCTAACTCATAAAACTCTTTCTGGAGGTCTGTAATTTTCTGCATAGGGTCATCATAAATCTGTTCTGGAAGTCTTATTTTTTGCTCTCTTCCTCTCTGCTGCATAAATCCATTTTGTTCTTCTTGTCTTGGGAGCAAACTGCCATCAACTGATCCATTGTATGTGTCCTCTACTAAAGATTCATAAATGTAGTCCTCTATTAACATGCCACCATACAATGGCTCTTTTTCAAACACTTCATCCCGTTCGTTTGCAGCTGGAAAAGCTTTATATTTGTGAGTTTTATGCATCATTTCTTCGTACATCTCTTCAGCACTTTTTAGAGCCTTCTGAACACCTTCCTTCTGCATAACAGATTGCTCATCTGTTGGTGAGTACAGAGACACAGCTGTGGGCAATTTATAAACTTTTTGAACTTCTATTATTTTCTCGGGGCTTATTTCAAATCCCTCTGGGTCTGACTCTATGCTAGGTGAGTATTCAGAACAAGAGGACCTATGGAGCTCCTCCATTTCTGCTGCCTGGCGTAACTCTTCTGTGGGAGATGCGTCCTCGATAGGAGACAGATTACTTGGCGGTGTCTTTGGTCTTTCTCGCCTCCTCTGGGCTCGAAGCTCATCTTTATCCTTCTTTGACTTCTTGGTAGAACTCTTCCTTTGTTGCTGCTCTAATTCTCGTTGCTTCTCCTGCTCTTTTAACAATTCTTCTTCCTCTCTCAATTCTTCTTCCTCAGAAGAATCTTCTATGGTAGGTAAAAGAGGGCCATGTGTCCTGTGCCGCGCTTTGCGCTGCTGCTTGCTCTCTCCTTTCTTGTGACTCGGGCTGCTGTCACTGTCCTCATCAAGTGATGACACCGATGTGGGAGATGTCCCAGGGGTGAAGCTGGAGGCATGGAGACTAGAGGAACCCTCTCCCCTAGATCTGTCTTCAGGTGAGTCTGTCAGGCTTTCCATTTCTAATTCTGGCTCTTCATCAAAATATAAAGTTGTTTTTTTCTGAGAGGTTTCTGCAGAGTATTTATCTGCTATAGTACTGTTGAGCTCTATGGTCTTAAAACGACGTAACCCTCCTCCTCCAGCAACTACAAGTTCTTCGCTCTCCTGACTTTTAGTTTCTCGGAATTTGAGTTCAGGACTTTCATCAAACGTTTCATCATCCTCGTCGTGCCAGGAATGACGTCTCCCTGCATCATCATCGAAGCTAGTGCTACTCTTGCGAGTCAGTCGTCTGTGTTTCCCTGCGGTGCTTTTCCCTCTCACCTTTGTTTCCTCCCTCTTCGGGCTTTCAGTAACAGCACCAATCTCTTTGAGCTGACTCCTAATGAACTCATCATCTTCGGAGCCAGAAGCATCCTCATCAGCACTCATTTCTATAATCTGTTTTCGAATGAAGTCCTCGTCTTCCCCAGAACCTTGACTGTCTTCCTGTTTATACTCATCGCTGCTAGATGAGCCAACACTGGTTCTCCGCTTCCTGCGCACCGCAGGGGAGCTTTCACTCTCGCTGCTGTCTTCCACAGAATCATAGGATGCTCTTCTTGGACTTAAGTCATCGGCTAGCTCAGGCTTTTCTTTATGGTCCTTCCTGAAAGGAAAGGCTTGTTGACTATCCCTGCTTGAGCTTTCTTTCTGTTCTTGGCTCTCTTTGACCTCTTCTTCTGAAATAGTAATATCCAAAGTTTCAGATGGAATCTGAGTTTTTTGCTGGTCCTGAGGCTGCTCGGGAGAAACCTTTTGGAGCTGTGCTTTCTTTTCTGGTTTTTCACCCAGTGTACTTGCCTGAGCTTCCAAAATGGATAGTACGGTACTTTCTAATTTTGCTAAGTCAGAGGGGCTGGAAGGGCTGCTTTCTTGTGAGAAAGAGTCCTTTTTGAGCCCTTTGAGAAAATCTTTTTCATCACTCGGTATAAGACTTGGGATTTCACCAAGAGAACCTGATATTCCATCGGAAGAATAGCCTGTGTCACTCAGACCTTGTGGGCTCTTGGGCTGCTGAGAACTGGAAGTGTCTGATTTGTCTTCTTCCTTTTCCTAGTAGAGTGGAAAAGACACGCAAATGTATTAGAGTTTTTAAACTAACCACATGGCTTAGCCATTATTAAATAACCATTAATAACTGAGAAATAATTAAGAAAATTTCAGCTATATAATGATTTTTTTCTTTCTGAGACAGGGTTTCTTTGTATAACTTTCTAGCCCATCCTGGAACTTGTTCTGTAGCCTAAAGTGGCCTTGAACTCACAGAGATCTGCCTGCCTCTGCCTCCCAAGTAGTGGGATTAAAGGTGTGTGCCACCACCCACTGGCAAAATATGATAGTTTTAAAAATGTTTGTATGAGAACATCTGAAATCCACTGACATAGGTTAGTTTTCATTTAGCCTAAATTTAAATTACACATTAATTCTCAATTTCACTTATTTTTCTCCACTAATTCTATGAGGCCCATTGACATTTTAATTTTGCTTTTCTTCAAATACATTATCTGTATCAATACATTTACATTGTGATGAAATTCAAATTATTAAAAGAAAAATGTCAGCCTCTCTCATGCATGTGCACGCATATTCTTTTTATTTAATTGAAAAGTTTTTCATAAATATATTCTGACTATGGTTTTACCTCCTCCAATCATCTTCTATGAGGAATAGCTTTGCACCAACTTGACACAAGCTAGAGTCATCTGAAAGGAGGGGACTTCAATTAAGAAAATGCCTCCATAAGATCCAGCTGGCAGGTAATGTTTTCATTGGTGATTGACGGGGGAGGACGGGCCATTTTGGGTAGTGTCATCCCTGGGATGGTGGTCTGGGTGCTATAAGGATGCAGACTGAGCAAGCCATGGGAGCAAACCAGTAAGTAGCACCACTCTTGGGCTTCTGCATCAACTCCTGCTTCCAGGTTCCTGCCCAATTTTGAGTTTATGCCCTGACTTCCCTATGTCACTTTAAAGTGCAAGTTGAAATAAATCCTTTCTTCTGCAAGTTTCTTTGGTCATGGTGTTTCATCACAGCAATAGTAAGTCTAACTAGGATACAATCCAAGATCCCTCCTACCTCGTCACCTATCCACGCATTCTTTCTTTCTCTCTGTAAAAATAAACAAACAGGCAGACAACAAAAGCAATCCCACTGAGCCATCACACCAGCCCACGAATAAAAGCTTTCCTGACTGCACAACACTACCTCATCACATCCCACGTGATAACACAGAGCAGTTTTTGAAAGAACAAAGTAGACTCCATGATTTCTTTAGTGAATGCCATCTACCCATCTCTCATAGTAAACACTGTGGTTATGGAGAAAAGTCAGACAAAATACGATCTTTCATAATTTAATTTTGATAACATTATTTTAAACTTTATTTCTCCCTATGTATATGGTAAAGCCCAACAGTGTAATTAAATTTTATACATGTGAAGTATGAAAGCAAATATTATTCTTTGGAACAGTTTACTGAACATAATTAAAAAAACGCTATAGTTTTATAACATAGATTTTTGAAATCTATCCTGACATTTTTACAAAAATAAGTTTATGACTAAATTCAGAGTATGTAAAGCAAAAAGAAATTCATGAAATGCTAAAACAAAATATCAAGATATTATTCCTACATCTGCCTGTGCATGGCTTTTATTGGTGCACATGCTTGCTTTATTCCTTTGTACTATACAATATCTGCTCATTCCTTGTATTCCTGTCTGTGTCTCACATGCTTCACAGGATTCAGTCATCACGTTTGGTGGGGCTGCTACTGTGCTAATGTCTCTATTCTGAATTAAGGGGTACCAAGTTTATAAATGTTCATTCTATAGGCCTGTGGGTCTAAGACAATATGTTAGGGGTGGCTGATAAAGAATCAATTACTTGCTTTAATGCACACCACTGGAAGATGCAAAAGAGAGTCATGTTCACCAGGGTAAACTGAAAAACTTCCCCCAATAACTAGATTTAGGTTATGTGTACCCTCACAGAATAATGTGCCCTAATTAATTACATAGTTTAGCTGTGAAACATCAGATCACTCAATGGCCAGGTCCTTTGCTTCACTGACTAAAGGCATCTAAACATTAATCTTTATTACTGCTATTAATCATTTAAAAAAGCATTTGCACACATCAGGAATTGGCAGCCATTTATCTTTCTTGTAGTTAACTACTTCTTCACACTGCTTCATTAATAACACTTATTAAGAAAGGGAAATTAGATGGAGACTACAGTTCATGAGCTGGGCCTCATTGTCTCTAATTATTGAACTTCAAAATGGAAGTTTGAAGTACCATAGATGAGGATGCAGCCAAAGAATTCATCTAAAGGCAAATAATGTGGACAATTTTCTCACCAGTTTCTCATTACACCAGACTAAAAGACTGGAAGCTTTTTCTCAGGCGCTTCAAAATTTATAAGAGTATACTTATTTAACGGAAAATATTAATCTAGTTAGTGAAATAATATTTAAAGATAAAACTGTAATAAGCATACTTTTGTATAACATAGAACACATATAGGTGTATAAAATATTACTTATTTTTAAAATATTATTCATTGTTTTCATTTGAATCATCAAGAAATAGACATTTTTATGATCTGATTCACTTTTTACATTTAATGCCATTTAGAACAATCTCTGAAGTTCTAAAATAGAAATAAAATTTCAGTTAGGTTGCTTTTGCATACAAATTTTGTCACCTTTCATGAAGTCAGGTGGTTAGAAGAGTAACATTTTAGGCATAGCTTTAAGATAGCAATGTTATTTTTCATTTCACCTAAAGAAAACATTTTCTATTTTTAATGATTAGTATTACATTCCATTTTACTGTCCTATATTATATGTTTTCTATACATAGAATTTGTGTTACTTGAGTTTTGCTAATATATGAATTGAAAATAATCACTCAAGAATTTCAGGGGCTAAGCTTCAGTTTTTTAAATGTGCTAATGAACAGCATAGCAGCAGGGACTGAAGTACCCTTTCCTTTCAGCATCCCATCACTGTCTATTGGACAGAGAGAAGGCAGTAAAGAGTTAGTACCATTAAGACTCTTCTGCAGGTTGTGTACTTTTTGGGGAAACTCATGGGAGAAAACACACAAAATTATGCAAACTTGGTCAAGTTTGTATGGCTCTTTCTATAGGCATTGAAGCCAGTAGCATTTCACATTGAAAGAAAGCAAGTTTCTTAAGATTATAAGGGTTAAGAATTGAGCTCTAGGGTTCATATAAAATGAGCAAAGATAGATAACAGTAAGTGCTTGCTTAATTTTTTCTAGACTTTATTTTAAATGGACCAAAAGTCTACAGTGGTTATTTTAATCATTTCTCACAGGTTTATGTTAAGATGGACTGTAAATAAATGAAGCACTCAAATCAAGTCCATATAACTCAGCCCAAGAAAAAGATAAAATAGTTCATCAGCACACTTGATTATTTTTCACTCTAATTATGCAGACACAAAACAATGCAGTCCCTGTATTCTACATCAGTAGATAACTTGATTATTAACTCCTCAGTTGTTTTAAACAGAAACAGGGTCCATATTGAAATCTATGTTTATTTTAGTTCCCTTCTGGATGACTGTAGTTTTTCATTGTCATATATGAAATGAAGACTAAAAGTTTCCTGCTTGGATAAATAAGTAAAAAGCAAAAACATAATTTTATAGTAACATGACTTAAAAAATACAAAACTAATAAGTTTCAAGATTTATACTTTCAAGTATATGTCATATTCAAATATATTCATTTAAATATAATATATATATATTCATTTTAATTTTACTTAAATACATTTTGGAAACTTGAATAAAGAGACAGAGTAATGTAGCAACAAAGAAATGTAAACACAATATTGACACAACTGACAAATTGATAAATAAATATGAAATACTGCAAATATACAAGCTGTGAAAGTTTCCCAAAAGATTGTGCCAAAAGTTACAAATGGAGATGGACAATGAGGAAAGACTTTCTGTCAGAAGTGTTACAGGCAGAAAATCATCATAGGTATGGCTGTGAATAGAGCCTTCATAATCAGAATTCTATTAAATCCTCACTCTTCAATTTCCCTCCTAGTATAGTGGTATTTGGAATATAAAATCCAATTTCCCTATTTTTAAAAAAAGGCACAATAATTTTTATATTATGAATATTTGTATAGATTAGATAGAAGGAAATACATTCTATACAGTGTCTAGAACTTAGTAAGAGGCATATGTAGAGTATTGCTTGGATTTTTAAATGGTAACCTAAAAAGAAATTAATAGAGGGTAATCTGCAGCAGGAGAGGTTAACTTTCAGTCATGGCGGTGGGGATGGCCCCAAAGAACAGCAACTCAGGTGGGGCTTCGGTGATGAGGCCTACAATTCTGCCTAGGCACATATAGAGAAGGCCAGATGGTTCCAGAGGGAAAAACAGTCTGCAAGGCAGGACTGTGAATATTCTGACCACTATGTAAATGACTCAAGGCAGAAAAACAAAACATCAGAATCTTTATGATATCATTTAAATGCAAGAGAAAAGGTTTTACTTTTGATTTTGGAAATGGGTTTATAGTATTGGTTTTCCTTAATTTCCTGTTAATTGTTCACATAGCCTACAAAATCCTAAAGAAAAATTGGCGAGTTCTATTGTAAGAAAAAAATAGAGTGAAGCAATCACTTCATTTGTTCACTGCTAATTAAAGCCTATTGTTTGGCTTTATAGAGGAACAACTATTATATAGTTCCCCTAAATATTTGTCTGTCTTTTATTTCTAAAAAAAAAAAAAAAAAAACCTCTTTTCTTTATTTGCCTTGGAGTTTGCCTGGAACTGGAACTACAGAGGAACTACAGACAGTTGTGAGCTGCCATGTGGTTGCTGAGAATTGAACCCTACTCCTCTGGAAGAGCAGTCAGTGCTCTTAACCACTGAGCCACCTCTCCAGCCCCACCTTTTTCTATAATAGGTTAGTGGCAGATAAAACAATAACAAGGTCATTTGCTGATAAACTTACAAGGCACTTTCTGTATTAATGCAGTCATTTGCTAACAGCACATAAAGATGTAACAATGATTAAATAAGATCCCACATGAAGTAAACAAAACATTTGAAAGTGCTAGGAAACTCGATGGAATCTGTATCTATAACCATTATGAGAATAGCAAACTCAGGAGCTCAGGGAAGCATTAAGTAGAGGGATGTCCCTAGATCAATAATGGTATGGAGGACAGAGGCAAGAAGAAAAGAGACATAGCTGGCTTCAGATTAGTGCCTGGAAGACAAGAGACAGGTAAATGATGCTATCACTATTACAGAAAACCAAAAGGAGTTCTGAGTTCTAAAAAAAAAAATGAGTAATGATCAAACATGTAGAGCTTGAATTTACAAAGAGGTTTAAAGGGGAACTATGTACTTGGGAACATAAAAACACAGTTTTGAAACTCAAATAGGAACACATATGCACATGGGAACTTAAGGGTTGTTTCTGTTACTTCTCTGGATAGAAAAGAAGGAGAACTCAAAGGAAAAAAATGGAAACTGGAAAAGAAAAATTCTGAAAGATGGCTAATGCAGAACTCACAAAAGATGAACAGAATGAGAAAGCAAGATGGTGGAGGTAGGTTAGAGGCATGTGTCAAAGTGAACACAAATAACAATCTCCTACAAACTGATTCAAGGTTGTAATTATAATTTCAACTTGGAAATTTAATAGAAATACAATAGGTAATTTTTCTGTGAATCTTCAGTGACCTCTATGAATTAGTTACTTAATTAAATAAAAGATGTTTTGTGGATCTCTCAGCAGCTTGAACCTTAATACACACATACACACACACACACACACACACACACACACACACACGTAACAATGAAAACCAAAACAAAAAAGTCCATCACCTTGAGAGGGAGAAAGAGGGTAAGGGGGACTGAGAGGGGCTATACGGGCAGACAGAAGGGTGGTTGGGGGTTATATAATTAGATTTTAATTGATTAATGAGCTTTGAAAGAATAAAGTTCCTTTAAAATGGCAGTACTGCTTATGCAAATATTACTTAAAATGGGTTATTCATGAAGTCTTTCACTAAATGAAAAGTATACGCAGATTATAACTAATCCTACTATATTAAAGGTATGTCACTAAATTAAGAGAAAAATCTAGAATTAACTATGACTATATAAATTTACTTTCATCCTGTGTTTTGACCATACCTCTTTTTTTTTTTTAACCAAAAATTTTGTGGCTGACCACAGCTTAGAAACCTATCAAAAGGAAAATCAAAACAAAACAACAACTACTTGTCTATAACAAAATCTTAATGATACATTAGTTTAGGTAGAGAAACTGATTTATACACCTATTGGGGATTTAAAAAAAATAACAAGAAGCTATAGGAAATCTTTTTACTTTTCTATATGAATTAGAGAATTTTATCTCTGTGCATTATGGAATATGATTGAGGTATCAAAATGTCATTGCTTTTCATTTAAGTAGGTAAAAATGGAGTTCTTTGACACATAATTCGTGGGCTAAAGGATTTCCCGCCGTCCTGTCCGGGAGGGATCACCTGGGGCACAGTCAGCCTACGAACTGAGTGTGCCACACTGCATGATAGGGACTACAACTTACTGGTTTTTCTTTGCCAGGCTCCACCTGGTCAGACTTGGCAGTGCCTTCCGCCTGCGGCTGTGTCTCTGCCTTGCTTTCCTTCTCCCCATCCTTGGGCAAAGCCCCAGGTGTGTCTCCTGGCAGATCTTCAGTCCTAGACTCTGGTGGCCTCTCTTCTTCCACCCTCTTTGCGGCCACTCCTACTACGGGCTCTGCTTCAGGAATTTGTACAAGACCTTGAAGTATTTCACATTTCTCTTCCCCTTGCAAGGCCAATGGCTTTACTTCTGGGGGTAGAGTCTTCTTATCTTCCAGGATTGGCTTCTTTCCTTCAAGCTGTGGTTTTTCCTCAGCAGGAGCTGACTTTTCTTCAGCAGGTGGCTTTTTTCCTGTCTTATCTTCTGAGAGAGGTTTTTCTTCCTCAGAGGGCGGTTTCTTCTCTTGCTGGGCAGAAACTTTGCTTTTTTCCAGTTCACTCTCTTCTAGCTTTTGATCTGTGGTGACCGTTGGAGGGGATTTTTCAATTGATGGGGTTTCTTTTTCTGGAATAAGTTTTTCAGTTTCAGTTTTTACTTCTGCTTCCTTCTTTTTACCTTTTACAGGGGTCACTGTGGGTGTTTTCTGAGATGATGGTTCCGCAGGGGCGGGCACGGGGGATGCTTTGGATCCTAACGATACAGGTGGCATTTTGCCCATATCTCCAAGTTGTCCTGATATTGCTCTCTGCGTCTGGCAATTTAAACAAAGCCATTCTTGAATCTGCAAAATGGACACAATGAACAGATTAGGATTATTGCAGACTTTTATTCTAGTGTAATAAACAAGATGAAAATCAAAAATGCCTGGCTGTTCTGTTAATTTTTGATAGGCACAGGGCAACTAATTGTTTTCTAAATCAAAAGAAGCAACATTGGCTATTTAAAATATAAATATGGGCAAAAATATAATAACCACTAATCTCTATGTTCACCACTACAGAAAAAAAAAAAAAAAAAAAGAGGGAATAGAAGAAACTTTGGGGCTTGCAAGTTTCAAAGAAAATATTTTTAAGTCTAGTATCTTAAAATGGAGTATTTCTGTCATAAATTTACTCAAATAAAATTACATTTCATAATAATTTTCATTTTGTTTAAAATTAAGGACAGGTTATTTGAATTTAACCTGCTGAATTTACCAACTTTTTATCTCATTGTATCAACCAAATAAAATTCCATCAAGCAGCATGGAGTTTTCAAGAGTAGCTTGTTTGTAATTGTCTATCTTCTTTCTAAATAATAAAATAACTCAAATTTTAATACTAATTGAATATATTCATCAGTTAAGCAGGATGGAATCGTTGATCAAAGTGTTTTACTTTTTTGTTTTCTAAAAGTACTTTGATTTTCTGACTGAAATGCTTCCTGAGGCATAATAAGTTGTAACATCATTCAGCAGATCCCCTTAGGTGGTACTCAAGTAACAGTTTCCTAGGGAACTATTTTAGCAAAGCACCAAGTGAAGGAAAAAGACCCACCATTTTGAGAAACAGCCAGTTCACTGTTTCTGCAATCTAAGTCATGGAAACCACCCTCTAAAAAGAAGACAGGAAAAACGATCACACTGGAGGTACATTAGGCTAATGGCAGACGCTAGCCTTGACTTTTGAGTTTTGTATTTTTTTCTTTATTATATGTATTTTAATGTAAGGGATAAAGGCTGTACATGTTGCATTTTTCTAATTATTACCACTTAATGTGTATTTATTATGAAAGAAACAAGGTGGGAGAGTCCTATAAAGAAGACTTCCTGCTTTCTTGTGTCATATTGTCTCCAGATAAGTTCAATTTCAAATTGCTTTTCCATACCTGCTGCTCTCTCCAGGGTCTTGGCTTAAATTCTTTATAAAGAAATCACTCCCCATCCCTTACCCTCTCTGAGGAGATGATGGGGGGTGAGGTGGGAGAAGCTGGGGGCAGAGGGAAGAACTGTGATTGACATGTAAAATGAACAAAAAAAACATAAGAAAAAATTTTTTTAAACACCAATCTTTATCTGTGCTATGGTTTCAAAAACCATTACTTGATGAAAGACACCTTAGTATATTTTCATTATTCATATTTTGAACTTGACATTTCAAAAAACAAAGACGAAAATAGCAGTCACACAGTGCTGTTTTGTCATAGGGGTTCTAAAAATCACATGGAGGTGTGTACTAAGCATACTCATCAGGACATGTTCCAATGTAAATAGGCTGGGGACTTTTACTCTAGCAAGAACACAGGCTTCATTCCAGTGGGCAGTTTTGTCTCTTATAAAATTCTGATTTTTCGGTGAAATTACTCTTATTTAGTTGTCATCTATTGAGTATATGGTAAGTACCATGTGGCTTTTATTAAAAAGGAAATATGCTGAGAAAATGAAGCACATTTGTATTTGAGAGGTGATATACTCAGTATTTTCATATCCTTTTGAAATTTAGGTAAGAAGCTTATCTTAGTATATCCATCTAATCCATTATACCAAATACAATACTTTATTTCTATAATTTGCAGTATGTTTGGTAAACTTATAAAACAGTGGTAGCTGTACCACCATCTAAAAATGAGAGAGAAGCTTCACCCATAATATTCAACAAGGCCTGAACAAGTAGTTCACTAGTAGACACACTAAGATGAAAGTAACCTCACAAGACCCCACCCATAAACAAAGAACTACAGGCCACCAAATGCTGAAAATGGAAGAAATAGTCTTTCCTAAGGCTGACCCTCCTATTTGATTATTTAATTGTTCGATATCAAGTGGTTATCCCTGACATTGTATACACATAAGGAACAAAAAACCAGAATATTGTATATTTATTTAGGCATATAAAATATATGTGCATATATATAATTAACTAATTATATATCATATAATATATATAATTATATTTTAGAATTAAAATCTTAAAACCTTTCTTCTTTACCTTCTATGATCTTCCCTAAAGGGTTGTCTTTGTATATACAAAAACCACAATAAATTCTGATCTTATTTTTTTTCCTTCCCCAGATCCTCACAGATCCTCCTTATCCTTCTCTGTCTCTTCTCTCTCTCTCTCTCTCTATATATATATATATATATTCAACTAAAGTGAAGAGGTTATAAATTTGAGAGGGAATAAGGTAAGTGCATGAGAGAAAATTTATATTTTATACAGACATTACATTTCTGAAGATGTTTCCAATACTGACTTTACTATCCACCCATCATACCTTTACTAACTATAGATGCTTACAGAGATACTTGGGGACATGCAGACATCAGTTATGAGGTTCTCAAGCCATGTTAATTTGTGGGGTGGCTTGAAGAAAAATGGCCTCCAAAGGAAGAAATACTGTTAGGAGGTATGACCTTGTCTGAGAAAGTGTGATACTGAGGGCAGGGGTGGGGGTGGGGAAGGCTTTGAGGTCTCTTATGCTCAAGATACCTCCCAGTGTAGATCACTTCCTGTTGCCTGCAAGATGTAGATATGGTACTTCTCCAGCACCATATCTGCCTTCATGCTTCCATATCCCACAATAATGATAATGGACTAAACCTCAGGAAATGTAAGCCACCCCATTATTAAATGTTTTTCTTTATAAGAGTTGCCATGGTCATGGTGTCTCTTTACAGCATCAAAACCCCAATTAAGACAGAAGTTGGTACTAGAAGTGGGGTATTGCTGTGATAGAACTGACCATGTTTTTGTTTGGAGGAATTTGGACATTGGTACTTGGGGTTAGAAAAGCTGTGGAATATTTTAATCACTGCTTAATGGGCCATGATAAGTAGGAGTTGGAAGATAGTGGTGTCAAGAACGACTTGAACTGTGGGGTAATTGGCTCAGAGGTTTCAGAAGAGCAAAATCTTAATATATGGTCCAGAGATTATTCTTGTGTTATACTGGTAAAGAAT
The DNA here is from genome assembly GCA_004025045.1 of Sigmodon hispidus. Lineage (NCBI taxonomy): Eukaryota > Metazoa > Chordata > Mammalia > Rodentia > Cricetidae > Sigmodon > Sigmodon hispidus. Next base: position 872 of record PVIH01002497.1, on the reverse strand, counting down.
GTAACTGATTAAGGATCTGCCTGCCTGAGACTAAAGTGAATTTTTTTTTTAATTTTTATTGTGAATAAAGTCTCATTTTTTATCCATGTATCCCCTTGTTCAGATTCCCTTCCCCGTCCCGACCCTCCTGGTCACTCTCTCTTTGATTAATTCCATTAGCAAAGGAAATCTCAAAACAGCCTAGTATAGACACCATCATGTGGTTGTTAGTGCACTCATGACGATTTATTTTTTTTTTCTTCCTTCTTTATTTTGTGTTTATCAAGAAAAAAAACAGTAAAAAGAATTTAAAATGCGGAAGAGTTAACAATAACTATACAGAGGATAAGAATCATAAGCATGGCTTATCAAGGGTGGAAATACAAATAAGATTGCTACACATATATTTTCTTTGTGTTCATCTTTCCCTCTGAATTTTTTTTTTCATCCCTGTATATCCTTATTCAAGGTCTCTTCCCCCTCCCACCACATCTGGTCATTTTTTTCCTCTGCAACTCCCCATCCCCTCCCTGGGCAGGGAGCAGACAGTCCCATGGTCCCACTGACCCAGTAATGCTTAGATCAGTCTCCACTTCTGGCCAAATCCAGTTCTTTCCTCCCTCCCTCAAGAGTGAGTCAGGTGTTCCTCTAGGTGGAGTGGGATCCAAAGGGTCAGTCCAGGGTGTTTCTGATTCCAAGCTGTTCCGTGGTTGTGGTTTGCCGCTTGGGCATGTTTGACTTTTTTTCTTGTTTGTTTGTTTAGAGACCACTAGTGAGTGAGTACATCCCCTGCTTATCTCTCTGAGTTTGTGAGACTTCGCTCAGGAGGATATTCTCCAAATCCATCCATTTGCCTGTGAATTTTAGAATATCATTTTTCCTTACTGCTGAGT